>CAJNDV010011681.1:0-48418 GCA_905221635.1 Symbiodinium sp. CCMP2456
ATCATCATTTGTAGGTTCCAAAGCAGCAGCAAGGGCAGCCGCAGCAGAGTTCGCATCATGAAGCAATTGCAGGTCATATGGACGATTGGATCTAGTGGGTAACCTATGTGATCCGCCTCTCTCCGGTCGTCTCCCTCTTTGTCCCGCATCCTCTGTCGGAGGGCCGCGTTGAGAAGGATCATCCACCGCTGTTTCCCCCCCCACGACATCTCGATTTTCAACTTCTCCCATGGCGTCATCAGCGTCATCCGGTGGGAGCAAGCGATTGAGCCCCGCACCCACATCATCAGGGGGTCCGAAGGGGACAGTGGAGTCCTCAGTCATCATGCAGGAGGGGTCAGGAGGGCAAAAGAAGAGAGAGAGCGGCGCCAGGGTCGCAAGCAGGAGGGCAGTAGCACGGCTCAAGGGAGTCCCGGGTAAGATCAGTTGGTGGGTTTCGGGTTTAGGTACTGGGTTTCAGTTCTAGCCAAAGATAGGTTTAGGGTTTAGGGTTTAGGACTCATTGATATATCTCCAACTTTTGAACACCCCCGGGCGGGGTTTCGGAATTCCAAGCTTTGTTTAGGGTTTAGGGTATAGAGGGCTTCGGGCTTGCCTCGGCATTCCTTGAGCCAAAATGGCTATGCAGGGTTTAGGGTTTAGGGGTTTGGGGATTCACACTCGAAAAGTACTATGACAACCGCTAGGACTACCGAAAAAGGAATTTTCTTTTGAACATCTACATGGGTGGCAGGGCTCGATTCAGCACAAAGCTCTGAAAGTCTTGAGCTTGGGCTTCCGCCCAGGTCGAGGGCTGACTCTCAAACACGCTGTGGAAACGACCTCACCATGTCACGTTGGGCATTGGAAGTTGGTTCAAGACCGGTGTTGCCTGTCATGTACCGATTTCAGTATCAACCACTACTAGTAGCTTGCTATACCCCAAGCTCCGAACCCCTTTTTTTTGGTATTGGGCTGTAGGCGAGCCAGACACCCCGAAAGACTGCCACCCTCAACCTCTCAATCTGCCCTACTGAGCCCTTTCTTGAACAGGGACTGCAATGCACTAAGCCCCAAACCCGGAACCCTCAGTCGGAGAAGCCTGGCCGGAGTAGAGGACCACCTCCGAAAGGCGTGCCAGAAGCCCAAAGATGGGCCAGCCCTTGGCTGGGCTGTTCTTCAAGGCGAGACAGCTCGGTGGTTCCTACCCCCTTCACAGGGAACTTCTGAACCCCAGAAATTGAGAAAGGACGAGGCAATTAGCATCCCCTTGCAAGGCACGAACAACCACAACTCCGAAACCGATAAGAGATGGAGGAATGCCTGCAAGCGAAAGGTTGTTTTGGCTGCTGCATGCCTGAATGAATCGCTGGGTGACGGGTGAACGAATCGTTGGGCAGGGTGACGAATTGCTAAGCGCATCGCCAGGATAATAGCTCATCATCGTCATGCTTTGGGGCATTTCGCCCATCTATATCCAAAAGATTGAGTACAAAGCAGTTTAGCTGCTGTCTCCTGTGGCAACAAGTCACACCAGTCATCTTCCAAAAGATGACGTAGGGAAGACTGACATTCAAGGCAAAAACGCCTGAGAATCAGACTCAGGTGTACAAATACGCTCGGGAATCAGACTCAGGTGTACAACGCAGTTTAGCTGCTGTCTCCTGTGACAAAAAGTCACATCAGCCATCTTCCAAAAGATGACGTAGGGAAGACTGTCATTCAAGGCAAAAGCGCCTGAGAATCAGACTCAGGTGTGCAAATACGCCCGGGAATCAGACTCAGGTGTACAACGCAGTTTAGGTGCTGTCTCCTGTGACAAAAAGTCACACCAGTCATCTTCCAAAAGATGACGTAGCCAAGACTGTCATTCAAGGCAAAAGCACCTGAGAATCAGACTCAGGTGTACAAATATGCCCGGGAATCAGACTCAGGTGTACAAATTGCGAAATGAATTTAAATATGAATATATGAGTATATATATATATATATAGGCATGCAAGCATTCGCACTCAGGCCAGGCTTTGATCCCGCGTCACCTACAATCTGCTCCTCCTACTCCTTGTCCTTCTCCAGTAGCGCCTTGCCTTTGCCGCATGAAAGCATCTCGCACAGGCTCTGGCAGCAGGTCCGGGCGTTGACGGTCCTGATCTGCTGGTCGTCCCGCTTGGCTTGCCCTGATTTGCTTTTACGGCAGCAGATTCCGGAGACGACTGAGAAGACTGTATCCTCCCACTCAACGATTGATGCAGCACAATGGTGTAATGCCACGAAGATGAGGATAGAGGAAACGTTGGACGCAAGCGCAGAGAAAAAGGCTAAGATTTCCCGAAAAACCCTCCTCGCCACAGGCCGACTGTCCAGAAAACACTAGAAGGGCGCCGAACGACAGGTACTCGATCAACCTGACCATCACAAAAGCGGTCTTGTGGCGAGGATCCCTGTTGAGCGTCGCGACCACTGGAGCTGCAGTCACAGCAATAGCAAAGCACCCGCCGATCAAGGTCCAGAAGATCGCGATCAAGGCCAGAAAGGGAGAGTATGCAAGAAACCCAAGCACAGCCAGAAAGACTACGAACACAAGCGCTATTGCCAGGCCTATGGGAGTAGCAATGCACCAGAAGAATTTCACGATTCTCAGGAAGCATGGCAGGCAAGGCAAGCATGCTTCTGCACACTCAACGTCCCAGTCCTGTGGACCGTCTGAGGTTTCAGGCAACGGCGGGGACTGGGAGCCTGAAAAAAGAAACCGCAGTGCTTCAGGGAGCTGTGCGACACTGCGGCGGGCCAAACCTACTAACCAGCAGATCGCTCTCAGCAGCGCCCGCAGACCCAACCAAACAAGATGCAATATCACACAAGTCGTCTCCCAAAAGCTGAGCGCAACCTGACAAACGGCAAAGATGATGGCCAGCGGAATCCCAATCGGCCTGACCACCTCGGAGAAGCCCAAAGCATAGGCCCCACATCGCAGCAGGGTGTCCGACACCAAGTAGATCCAGAAGAAAAATTTGCCAATCATGGAGTCGTGAAGTAGTGAGAGCACCTTTATGGGAGGATTCTTTTCATGCAAAGGATCTTCTGCAAGAGTTTGCCCTTCCGGAGGTGCTGCAGACGATCCCAGCATCATAGCTGGAGGGTCAGTCAGACGAGCCTGGTCATCCACTTCCCCTCTACGACTCTGTCGGCTGGCCGCGACCGACTGCCGGTAGGTTTTGCGTTTCGCATTCTGTCTGGCCTTCGCCTTCGCCGCGACATACAGTAGCATTGACATGAGCTCCCGTTGTTCAAGAAGAGGTGCCTCTTCCTCATGACCAACCTGGGACTCCTCAGCTGGGGCTGGGCTGGGCTGGGCTGGGCTGGGCTGGGCTGGGCTGGGCTGGGCTGGGCTGGGCTGGGCTGGGCTGGGCTGGGCTGGGCTGGGCCGCCTCTTCAGGAGGATCGTGTGCGGCCGGCTTTGGTGCATCATCGGACTCAGTCAACGGGTCAGACGAGTCATCTTCGCGTTCGCCGCCTCTCCAAATCATCTTCTCTGCCTCTGTTAACTCTGGGAGACTGACCAGTAGAGAAGTGGACAGACTGAGGATCGAGACAGTCAGGGAAAACACTTGTAGCGGCTGGCCATGTGATCCAGTTGCAAAGAGCACGTAGGCTTGGAAGAATGCTTGCGGGGCTGACTCAACCAGCTTGATGATTGTCTCTCTTCTCAATATATTCATCTTCTTCTCCTTATCCATGAAGCGGTTCCCGTGGCGCAACATGTGCAGTAAGTCCATGAACGGTGCCAGCTGCAAGAGTGACGCCACGAAACTTATCGCAGCGGCAAAGCTTCGTACGCCATGAGATTTGACTCCTTCACGCCGTCTGTGGCTGTACATCGCGGCCGAGCCTATGGACGAGCAGCCGAGAATCAATGCGCTAATGGCAAGCCACCACGGGTGGACCTCGCAGGTCTCGCTGGTGTCGCTGTCCAACGCGGAGGTGGCATTACAGTCTGTCCGCAAAGGCTTGCCGAACAGGCACCCAAACTGCAGCAGAACAAGAATGTCTGTCACCATGTCGACGAAGTTGAGGCAGGCAAAGAACCCTGTCTTCAGGAACAAGAAACAATCGAAGTCTGCATCCTTCTTCTCCTTGGGGGCTGAAGCCATGCTGCACAGAACTGATCTGAGCTTTGGTCCCCAGCAAGTGCCCTGGCCGAAACTGCCCTGAGCCCAAGCAAAACTGTGCGGCTCGGGGTGAAACATACGGGGGAAGGGAAGTTTTGAACTATCCCAACCTTGCCACCTTGGTAGTAAAGGCGGAGAGGGGCTGGATAGATTTGCATAATGAGGTAGACTACCTGGAACCAAACGACCTCTAAGCGACATCAACAATTTGCCTGCTTGGTGCCTTCCAACTTCTGAGGTGGCGCACTCGTGTAACACGGGCCACTCCAGACTCCACAACATCCCCACTCCCACACTCTCCCCTGTGTCCTGAATGCATTTCCCGGCACCCAGTACATCGGACTTTTTGTAGGTTCGAATTACAAGCACCAAAAATTCAGGTTCAATCAAGGTAGGATTATATGCGGTTTCTGCAGCCAGGAAGCAGAGTGCAGCAGCTCAGCAAAGCTCATGCCAAGCTTGTTCAGTCGATCGCCGGCGACGAAAAGCATCCCGTGGCCTCTGCTTCGAGCGGATTTAGGCCTGGTGTGGAAATCCATTAGCAACATGCTCGGCAAGACACAACAGCTTGTGGCAGGGTGTTCTTTTTGCCGGGAGGCGCTTTGATTGATTCTTGCAGTTGGAGCGGGTAGTATTTTTGTTTAGGGTGTTTGGGCTGGTCTTGTTCTGCTGTTAGGGCGTGCGCGTATATGCGCATGTTTGATCGTCTGTTGCTGTTCACTCACGTGCTGCCTTGCCGTGTCTTTGGCTGCAGTGTACGACCGCAGCAAAACAACAAAATCGCCGCAGCAGCAAACAACATCACCCGTTCCTCGCGATTCCCAAGATGGTCACTTCCGTCAAGCTGCAAGTGTCTGCGCTAGTTACACGACAACCCACGAAAGAGCGTCATGTTAGCCACTGAACACGTATTGGCTGTGGGCTCATCACTGTCACCTGATCAGGAGCTTGATGCCTCCACTTGTTCCTTCGATGGGGATCGGCCCTTAGCTGCAGCCATGTCTCGTTCTCCCGGTGTCAAGAAGCTCAAGGAGAACAAGTCTGTAGCGACCTCCCACTCTTGGTCATGGGGAGTCGGGCGGGTACCTGACCTTTCTCCATGTAGCATAGTCAGGTTTTAGTCGCACATGGAACTGGAGCAGTTTACCTCGCAGCTGGGCATGTTAAAATTCCAGATGCGCATCACCATCTACAAACTGACTCGGCATCGTTCATCCCACTCCAACGTTCGTACAGGAAGCGTTGCAAGGGCAGAAGCCTCAACCCAATAAGGTGATCAAACCATATTATATGGGCTTGAACATGCCATCCAAACGCAACTTCCTTTTTGTCTTTGGGTGTCCAAGCCCACATACTAGGAGTTGATGTTGGTGGAACTATCGCTATAGTTCTTGCTTGTCATCTTCTTGACTACTACTGTATTGCCAACGGCCCCAAATGTTTCCCACATCTTGCTATCAATATTCTTCTTACAATTATAATCAGATTTCCCCCACCTGCCCGAGTCGGCATGGGTTTTGCATCTGCGCCAGCTGCAAGTTGCGCTCCTGCGAGTTGCTGATGAGGCCTGCCGGTCACTTAGGATTGGGACTCCCTAAACTCAAAAAGCCCTGCACCCCAATGCCTCGATTCATCCCCACCCCAATCCCTAAGGCCCCAAGTGCTAGTTAGGCCAGGCCCAAAACCCCAAAGCACTGAACCCGGCCCGGTGGTCATGCGGGCAGGGGCTTAATGTAGGCACCTTAGAGGTTGGAGCAGGGCTTTGGGGAGTACACTGTGGTGACATAACTACTGACAAGCGGACTGGAAGGGGATACTTACAGTGATGTCTACTCAGACCTCCATGTCATGGGCTTCTTCAACTAGTCGCCTATGACATAGAGGTCTGAAAAATTAAGGGCTTAGGCTTTGAGTTTATAGCGTTTCGACTCTGGCAACTTGGCGTATCGGGCTTTTCTCCACAAGAAGCGCCACTAAATCAACCAGTAGGCTGTGAGAGAGCTTCGCCGTTGCTCCCTTGACGGCTAAAGCCTGGCAAGCATGCTTCTCGCTCAGCAGCTCCGCCAGCCGCGACAATGCCGCCGCCGTCAGATCATCGAAGCCGAGCTCTTCAGCGCGCCTCGCCACTTCCGGCAACTCCCGCAGCGTCCCGGCCAATGCTGTGGTTTCACAGGCGGCGCAAGCTCTGGCAACGTGTGTTTCGTCAAGCTGCAAGAAGTTGCCTTGCAGGAGGGCGAGAAGGTCAACTGCACATGCCGCATCGACATCAAGCTTCCCCGTGTAAAGGAAATGTAACAGTCGGCGAAACGCGCTTCTCGCAATCTCCAGCTTGGCCCCATCACCCCGCAAGCCCTGCTCCTCGACGAAGCCGAGATGAACGATGCCGTCGCGCTCCAGAAACTTTGACGAGAGTGCTGCGGCAAAAAAGCCGCTGCAGGCTCCAAGAACGAGGCGATGGGCTTCCAAACGCGGAGAGGCAGTAGAGTCGCCAGAGGCATCGTCGCGCCGACCAAGTACAAGAGTGACCATGTCTTCTTTGAGCCCACCTGGACCGCTCAGTTCCTCCACCAGGGTTGCCACATCATCTTCCAACACTGCGCCGGGAGGACCCCGCCCCACAACAGCTCCCGGTGCAACCTTGTGGCTGGACCAAGATGGTGTCTCCAAGGCTTCTTCAGACTTTTGTGGCGGAGGCTTGCTCGATATGTGGCCAAGAGTGACCAGCCAGCCATGGCAACATCGCTCCAGTGCACCCATCTCTGCCACCGATGCCACATGGCGGAGTTCGGAGACACGCTGCTCCAAGGAGTCCTGAATAACTATAGTACGACTAATACATTCTTCAATACATAATGTTCCTTGCTAGCCTTCAAAAAAAGCCGCTATAATATCTAACCCCAAAGCCCTAGTCTCATTGTTCGTCCTCTGCCTCTGCATCGGGGCCCGGACGGTCCCAGGGCAGTTGCGCTGTGTACAAGAAGGCCACCAAATCCTCCAAGCCAGTGCTCGTGATGCCAGGGAGGTGCAAAGTCCGTTGCTCTGTCACGAAACTACAGAGAGCAGGGCTGCGACACCGCAGAATGGAGCTGTGAACAAGCTGTGATGCGCTGCCATCACCGTGGAGTCTCACACAGTTGCCATAAGCCGCCGTCTCCTCAGCAGGCAACTGCCACAAACGATGCAGCCCGCAGGCGATGAGACTTGGTCGGTCTCTTGTCAGCACTAACTTTCGCCACGAGGTGTCATGATTCAGGTGCTCGATCCATCCGGCCCGATAGCCTCCTTGCCCATCCAAATGCCAGGACAGCCTCCGTGGGCCCTCCGCAATGTCGGCCCCGCCGCGCCGCTGAATCGCTTCTTCAGCAAAGCCGAAAGCACGTCCACGCTCCAAGTACCAAATCAAGCCATTGTGCTCAGTCTGCTGCCAGCGCTGGCAGTTCTGCAGCACGGCTTTGCTTCTTCCACAGGCACACGTGTCCAACACCAAGCCTGTCGTCCCATCTTCATCATGCGCTGCGCCTGCTAGAATGATTGAATCCTCGTCGATGGACTCGAGATCCTGTGCACGTGTTGCAGCTCGGTAGACCTCATTGTAATGCACCGTCCAACCCAAGAATGTCTCGAGAGGTGTCTCCTCCCGCACTCCAGCAAACGGAACACGATATGCACAGCTAGACTCCATTGCCTTTCGATTCTAGGAAGTCCATGAGATATGTAACGTAAGGGCCTTGACCATTAGAACATACATACTTATTTATTTATATATATATATATACATATATATATATAAGGTTATCCTTAAGAGTTGGAACATAAAATAGACTAGGGTTTTGGGATATCGTGTTTGCTCCAAGTATAGAGGGACAAAACAAGGGAATACGGTCAGCAAGCTATTCCGACCTCTATGGTGGTAACCCCGACCCGGTTTCCGCACTGAGATGAAGATCTGACCAGGCAAATCCCTGGCTTGCAGTTTTTTACCTGAGAATACGCAGCCGCTATCACAACTGCCTCTTATGCATGGTGCTGCTCGGCAGGAAGTCCAGTCTTGCGCCTACCTTCAGCTTTGGCCACCACTAAAAACTGCTTCAGCGCAGAAACGGCGATCAGGCCTTCTGATTAAACGTAGTAGTTCCATGCTACTGACTGAACCAGGGTACCAGGTTGGTGGCAGTGTCATACAACATATTGATTAAAGATTACATATTGCGGTATCGGTCGCGGGAGTGAACGAGAGCCCCAAGAACCCCCAAGGTGGACCTGGCTGCATCTGCAGCAGCCGCATCCTTGGCTCTTCGGATTGGAGGTACAGGCGTGCAAGCCCTAAACCCTGAGCCGAAGTCAAGGGTCTGCATGTAGGGCTATGGCCCTTAAAGTAATCCTATACTACCCTCATACTATGAACCTCCATCCGCGAAACGAAGCAGGAGAAGCTAGGCTCCCTGCGCAGCAATGCCGCCTGGGCCGATCGGGGGAATCGGCCGCGACGCCGGGTTTCGGCGCTTCTCGATTTGTGCACCGGTTTTCGAGGCTGGGTGCAGAGACTGGAACTAGATCACTGACCGACAACAGCAAAACAGGCCCGGAGAGGCGCATCGCATGAGGCCTTTGGGCCCATAAGCCTTAAACTTTGAGGCCAGGGTGCAGTAAGACCACACGCCTTGATCAAGGCCAAAGCAGCGCCGGCTGCGCATCACTGGTTCTGCCAACGTGGCATAGGTGATGAGATCCTGTTCTGGGAAGACATGAACTGCTGACATTGCATCTTTGACTGATGAAATTACATGTACATGTGCTTATGGTCATTTATACACATAAGAGCATGTGCATGTATACATATATATATATATATGCATATGTATATGTATGGCTATAAAGAAGTGTGTGGACATGTTGACTCAAGTCTATATGGGCTAGGCCAAGTCTAGATGCTCACGGCCAGAGGCAGGAAGTGCAAGCACCCCTAATTGAACTGAAATGCAGCACACACCCGCTGAGCTCCGAAACTCTCGGACCCAAGCTAACCGAGATTGACCCGTCTTCCCCAAGCAACAATCACAGCCAAAGCCCCGGCTCCTCACGCACGGCTGTCCAGTTCAGGGCTTGGCTTTCGCCGCATTGTGCTGGCCTGGATTTGGACTGGCGCGGGCAAGGCCGAGCTCGTGCGGCTCATGCACAACTGCAGAGCAAGCCTAGAGAATGTGCTGGAGGTTAAGGCCGTGGGCATTCCAGAGATTTCAGGTTTCGGGGCTCGGCCTACCTTTGCGGCTTCTACCACCAAGCGCCTCGCCTGGCAGCGCGCCAAAGAAGGCTGAACAGCACCAGCCTCCAAACGAATGAAAGCATTTTGGGGGCTCGAAGACGAGCATCAGAAAGCCCTGGTACCAGTGTATTGCAACTGCGCGGCAGCACAGAACCAGCTATCGAACTCACACAATTAATCATGAACAATGCAGAAGATTGGTCAGCACTGTGCTTTTTGTCGCGGGCAAAGCGTTAACTGTCAGCTTCCACTTATCCTCGAAGCTGGTTTGCAAGCCTCGGCTCGCATGACCACTCACTCATTAAATCATTCGCCAATCCCATGCTCACTCCTTCCCACCTTTCATATTGCAAGGGCTTGCTCATACAAAATGCCCCACTGTTGTCTGTGCCTGTGCGATAGAAACACTAGTAGCGAATTGCTGCAACAATGAGAATTTGTTCGCTTGAGCAGGGATAGTGTCCTGGATGCATCCATGGACCTTCATGGAACGAACAGATCACATGCTGTATGTGCGTGCTGTTTGGGCTTCCTACATGGCACGAGACTCAAGACATGTTGCCTTTCACATGGCAGCGCAAGAGCTTGGTGTCTCGCGGCCGTCCCCTTCAAACTCAGCATTGTAATATCAT
Source organism: Symbiodinium sp. CCMP2456 (assembly GCA_905221635.1). Lineage (NCBI taxonomy): Eukaryota > Dinophyceae > Suessiales > Symbiodiniaceae > Symbiodinium > Symbiodinium sp. CCMP2456. Next base: position 10,044 of record CAJNDV010011681.1, read on the forward strand.
ACACATGAAGGATCTCAGAAGATCTCCATTCACTCACTCTCCTTCAAGACCACATCAATGTAGCGGGTGTTGGTCCCAATCACACCTCGGCCACTCACCCTCGCAGGCCGGTCGCGCCTAAGAATCCGGACCAACATGTTGCGGCACTAAAGTCCAACAATCTAACTGTCTCCTGAAGGTCCTGAAACCTCTCAGCAGGACGGCCCAATCATGAGCTTGCTCTATCAGCGCAATACCTCATACATAGACCTGAACTGAAAACCACTGATGTCCAAAAGCACAGGGCCCTATGATCTCTATGAGGCACTCTTCTGCAACGTTGCAACGGCTTGGGCCGCACCTTGGAAGAGAGTGGGATTGGAGCATCTGCTAGCAAATGCCCTGCAGGTCTAACCGCACTCTATGTCTGGTCAGCCCAGTATATATATATATATACACACACACGACATCAGCGTATCTGTCTATCTATCTATCTATCTATCTATCTATCCGTGTATCTATATTACATATGTATACATGTATGCATAGATGTGTGATATAAATACAATATATATATATATATATGTATACACATGATGCACATGCACATACCTGTTTGTGCATGTGTCTAAATATGTATGCAAGGAATACATACATGTGGATCTTCTGCATGTACATGTACATTCGAATGTTTGATTGGATCGGTGACAATGAAATTATCTCTTACACATTGTCGTGACAGGGCACACGCTGCTTCCTTGTAGATGACAACGGCAGAGCCCTTCGACACCCAGTGGACCGTGGCGATTTCACCTCCGTACTCTCCAGCTGTCACGGCAAGCAGCATCTGGATGCCAATATCCAAGTCATGAGTGTTCATGCTTAATTAATTTCACGTTCCTATATCATTTTCCCTCCATCTACCAACATCCTTGCTTTCATGCAGGGACAGGCCACTGTAATTTGATTTGGATCGAGTGTGTTTCTTCAGCTTGGCCTAAACCCTGATTCGGAGGTTCAACACATAGCACCTAACAGCCTAGCAGCATGTTTGGCAGCTCTACGAGTGTGGGTTTGTGCCACTGTGTGTCCCCCCAATTTTTTGGTCTCCAAACAGTGCGCAGCACAACGCCTGCTTGGGACATGTGCGCGATCAGCTGCTCATCTGTGGTTCCAAAGTCGAAGCCTCGAACAAACACTCGGCCAGAACCTGCCGGGGGCAGGCAGAGATACGATCGACGCTGACTCTTCTGTCTTCTTCGCGCTCCGCAGGAGCACTCGATATGATACAGACCGAAACGTTGAATTGGCTCAAGAAAAACAAGCCTGCAAACGACTCTAACTGTGGAACGGCTTGCAATGTTCCAACATCCACAGGAAATTCCGGAAATCATGCACCCGCTCTGCTTCCGGAACCATAGCATCACAGAACTCCTGCGCAACTTTTGTGAACAGTCGTTCCAAGGACGGGGGACTTTAAGAAATGCAGGAACCTGGTGGGTGACCCCTATTCTGGGAATCCCCATATTTCGGCCTGGGGGGTCCTCCTTCTTGTCGCTCTTGCCCTTGCCTTTTCCCTTGCCCCAATATGCCCGGGCGAAGTTGGCATACCAGAACTCAGCTTGCGCCGAGGAAATGCGGAAATCTGATCACAACATGACTGCTCGCTCGACACCAGGACGGGAGCTTTTGTAAACAGCATCACCCTGGCCCACTCTGACGTTGAGAGTCGCAGACTCTGACGGACAGTACATCGGTTGGGGTGTAAGTTACGAGGTTTACAAAAGCCAGAAGAGTTCCATCGGCAGCAGGCCGTGCTGTCAGGCGGCCATGGGCATGCCCTTAGTGAACTCAGGCTGGAGGTCACGAGGCGGTGACACGGACACACGCACTGCGAATCGTAAGCTGCTTACACAAGGGCTTGACTCGCCTGTACATGCCTTTCATGCAAGAGAGAAGCTGTAATCCCCTGATGCATCGCTTCTGCAAAACCCTTTGTCATGCTGGACGAAAAGCCGAAAATACCCAAAAATCATCGCCCAAGCCGCCATCATCATCCGGCGGGGGTCGAAATTGTCGTCCTTCTGCATCACATCCTTAGGACGCTGAAGGCAGAGCTGAAAGGTTTTATGCGGGTCCTACTGAAAGGATCAAGCGAATTAGGATGCAGGCTACCAAAAAACTTAAATAGAAAATGTGTCCATTATTAATTAAACTACGCAAAATAAGCCAAATATATTATATGGCCTCAGAGCCTAAACACCCAAATCTGAAACAGGTAATCTAAAGCTATTGCCACTCTGGTGAGTTGCCGTTCTTCATAAGGCGACCCTGAAAGAAAGCGACGCAGCCCTGTGCCCGTCATGATGATGAAGAAACACAATGCTTCAATCTGGAGGCTTTGTCGTCCAAGGGGCCGAGCAGTGCTAGGCTCTATACTTTCAATAACTTTGGACAGGCGGTGTCAAAGAACCACCGAGATTCGATGAAGCGCTGGTTGCCTTCGATCGTCGACTTGTTCAGGAGCGCGGCAGCATTCTCCTTGGTTCTCGAAGCTTTGCTGGGCCCGGGGTTTTGGCCTGGTCTCACAAGCACCGAAAGTACAGCAAAGTAATCTCACCGCATGGCACCAAGACTTCTTTGAACACCCAGCCCACACCTTTCTTCAGCACATCCTGAAGAATTAGTAGCAGCTCGACTCCTCTAACAACCAGCCACAGACAATGCTATATAGCTACACGTTGTCATTGTCATTCTTTACACTCATTGCAGTCGGCACAAGGAAAGCACTTGTGAGCTTCCGAGTCTCCGCCTCCTGCGCGGAGCTGTAGGTGACAAGGGCAGAGCCCTTCGAGATCCACTGTAGGTTCGCCTTTCGGTTTAGAACCGTTTGGGTTTAGGGTTTGGTTTTCGGATTTTAGGTGTGAAGGGATTAATTCAAGAACCCCATCCAACAAAAATCTGACTATAAGATGTTCATGTGGGCGCTGCACTTGTGCACCAAACAACATGGGTTGGAAGGGCGGCTTTTGCCGGTGCCGGACTACAGACGTTTTTCCTCCACAGAGGTGGCACGTCGACCGAACCGCGCAACTGAGAAACAGTAAGCCTGGATGTGCTGCTGCCCTCCAGAAACTGAAATTCTGGGCACCCAAACCACCATCGATGGAACCCTCGCCACGAGGCCTCAAACGGGCCTAAGAGCCTGCAAGACAAGTCTCTGTTTATGCAGTATAGCCTTCTCTTCCAAAGCCAGTATGCGTGGCTAGGGTTCTTTCTGCACGTGTTCATGTAATTTATCGATCCACCCGTCGCGCAAAACCTCGATGCGACACAACTTGGCGCGACTATACTTTTTCTGTCTGTAACAAAATATATTCCGTTATATCATATTAGCCAAACACGCCAAGCGACAATTGTTCCGGCTTTGGAGCAATGCGCCTTCAACCTCGACAGCAGCAAGTTTCTGCACGTGCGTTTACATGCGAAGATGCACTCTTTCGTATGAAAGACGGGACAATTGGGCTGTTAAAAGCACCGAAAAAAACAGCGCGAAAGATCGAAGCGTTCGAGTACCCATGATCCAGTAACCGACTGCAGGTAACTGGGCTCGAAGATCAGCTCCCTTTTGCAACAGGGCTCGTTCCCTTGGTACACCTGGGTCTGTGCATACGCAGGAAACCATAAAGCCTAAACCCTCAAATTGTAACACCATTTATTCTGTTGAACCCTACCTGCACCCCAAAAGCCTGTGGAATAGGGGCATGTTATGGGTGAGGCGCAAATATGTTACCTACTTCTGAGGGTTCGGGTACTACCCGTAACTCTAAACCCTCAAATTGTAACACCATTTATTCTGTTGAACCCTATTTTACCTACTTTTGAGGGTTCAGGTACTATCCGTAACTCTAAAGCCTCAGATTATCCACTGCACAGCTCCTCAACCCTAAACCCTAAACCCTAAACCCTAAACCGTGGCAGCTCCTCCCCCCGATCTCGACCGGGTAGCTGCTCGTCGGTGGTTCCGAAGTCGAATCCGCGAACGAGAACTTTGGACCCAGGCTTTCCGGCCGTCCTCCGGGTTTAGGGTTTTTAGGGTTTAGGGATTTAGGGTTTAGGGTTTTTAGGGTTTAGGGTTTCGGGATTTAGGGTTTAGGGGTTTAGGGTTTAGGGGTTTTTTTTGTTTTATCACCTCTTTTCCCTCCGCCTGAATAGGGTTTAGGGGTTCGGGGTTTAGGGTTTAGAGGCTCCGGATATCGGAGCTTCATCGGATTTCTACACGTTTTTTCCCCCTGCTACCTAGCAAGGACGAGCCCGCGTTTCTTCCTGCAGGGTTATAGGGTTTCTGTAATTTCGGGTCTTTTCCCTCTCGCATGGCAGAGAACTATGCTCACAAGCGAGGAATTTAGGGTCTTAAGGTTTGGGGCTATCGAATTTTAGGGTTTAGACTTCTCATACAGGAACCAAGCTACGCGAAGAGAACTGGAAGCATGGTACAGGATGCTATACCCAGCAGTGACGAAACCTACAGGCGCTTACTCTGCACCGACATCATTGCAGAGCGGGTTCCATCTGACCCCTTAACATAGGGGCCCTAATAAAATTGTTTTTTTGGGGGGGGAGATATTCTACTAGAATCATAGTAAGGAACGCAAAATCGTACTAACAAGGTTCAACTTTCAAGGGCCCTCAAGTGCCCCAAATGAGTTCATGTCATGTTGAGGCAAGCGGCGGGTCATCGTCCAGTTTCACCTCCTGGGCTCATGCTTCGTGCTGCCGCAAGGCTCTCTCCGACACGTCAGGAGCAGCAATGGCAGCAACAGGTAGTGGAAATGGTCACGAAACAGCATCCCTTACCATAGCGACTGCGTCCTGACCGAGTTTTCAAGAGGAGCGAGACGAATCCTAGTCAGTCCTAGTCTGGAAGCTCGACAAGGTGTCAAGTGCATCTACTTCCTACAGCTGCAAAAAAATCTGCGAAACCAGTTGAGGAGAAGCCTGCTGGTGCGGCAAAAGTTTCCACGAAGCGCTTGTTGCCCGGCACGATGCTGCGATGCAAATTCAAAGAGGCCTGCCGCTTGGTTCATCCAGGGCTCAGAACTGTGCTCACTAGTTGTTCCATGGTTGCACCACAAACGTGCAAGATTATTGCATCGAATTTTGCTTATAACTGACGAGCGTCTCGATTGAATCAACCTTCTTATGCTCACTGAAAGGTCAAGAGCTGTTCGTCAGCGGCAGGCTACAAACCGACGTTTGCAACATCACCAGAACTTCCTCTCTACTGCTTGTCAAGTCCGGAACACGGCTGGCCTGAGCTCCCTCAGCTGCTGCGAAGGTCACAGCAGCAGCACCTGCTTGTGGAGCTATCAATGCCGAGCTGGAAGTCTTCAGCCTTACACCTCCGGCAAACCTCCTCGTAGAAGGCCTTTGCCTATCAAAAGGCAAAGCCACCTAAACACCTGTCTTGGTCCACCTATGCTCATCAACCAAGAACGTGCCACCGTACCACAAGACAAAAACACATCCGGATTTCTGCAAGGCCTGGCTCCAGAACCATCCACCTCATCAGCATCATCATCATCATCATCGCCATTACCATTAACCATCATGATTACCGGCTTCGTCATCATCATCTCCTTTATCCGCTGCAGCATCATGCTCCATAAGACTGTCATCATGGTGATCATGATGACTACAGGCATCACCAGTAACCGAACGAGTAGCATGAACATACAAAGCCGTCAGTCATTTAATTGTTTTTGAAGCCTAAACCCTAAACCCTGAACCCTAAACCCTAATCCTTAAACTTTGCCATTCCTGCGGCCTCGTCCCCACAACTCCACGGAGGTGACAGGGCCGGCCTTCGTGGGTACTTCAGGGTTTAGGTTTTTGGGCTTAGGATAGGTTTGAGGGTTTAGGGTTTAGGATGAAGGCTCTAGGGTTTCCGGGTTTTCAGGGCTTAGGGCGCAGTTGAGCTTCCTGGGTTCCTGAAGCGACGGCAAGTCTTCATGAACATTGAATTGCAGGGCTCATGGGTTAGGGTTCAAGGGTTCCCTTATAGGGGTCTATAAAGGCTACTATAAGGGTTTAGGGTGTAGGGGCTTCATAATTAGAATAGGGTTTCGGGGCCATTGTACTGCAGATGGTTTGTTTCACGGTAATCACGCGTACTTCGTTATACACGATTCCCAGAGCCCCGAACTCCAATCGGAACGCTCAGCCGCCTGGGAGAAGTGATCACGGAGCGCATCCTGCACTTTTGCTGGGTTCAGGTGCCGGCCAAAGGCTTGGCAAGAATTCAATTCGGGCACACTTTCTGCCACTGTTGTTCAAGGGTGAGAACAACTGTCCTATGGCCATTGCCATCGCTACAAAATCCGACGACACAACTGACAGTCACAACCTGACACTTGGATCCCGTCCTCCGAGGTACCGAAATCAAAGCCGCGCACGTACACTCGATGGCATGGCTCCTTGCATTGAAGGTTTCAGTGAAAGCAAGGTGTTGAAACGTGTGGATTCTCAAGGACATGTTTCATTGCTTTCGAAACTTGAGATGTCGCACGACCGTCGCCGCCGAAGCCATGAAATCAAGGTCTCAGGATAGCTATGGCGAACCAGCTATCAGCTATCCAAGCGCATGGAGACAAGCATGTTGGGCCAAGCAGCCTCGGCCATCGTTGGAACTCTACGTACCGCGGGGGGCGAAGGTCGGTGTCGAGATGTCGAGCCACGATGAGCTTCAGGAAAACACACTGCGGAAGTCGTGTTAATATCTGACTTAACCCCAACAAACCCTAACCAAACTAATCCCTACAATCCAACACCTGATCCATCCCAAGCAGCGGGCGCAGATGAAGCACTGCGGCAGAGAACAGCAACTTAGGGGCTGAGTGCCCTAGCCCAAGGGTTTAGGATTTAGGGTGGGTTTTGTTCCCTCTCGCATGGCAGTGTGGGTTTAGGGTTTAGGGTTTAGGGTCTATAGTGAGGTTATACGAGCCCAGGCAACACGAGTCACCGCTCTGAATCTCAGCTCCGGCCTGAGCATGTCAGCCAGAGCGATGGGACATCATGGCTCGACTGGCCAGCCTCTATAAGCATATATATATATATATCTCTTTCTCTCTATTTATTTACTTAGTTATTTATTTGTTTATTTATCTTTTCAGTTATATTTATGCACAGTGGCGTACATACACACACACACAGAAAGCGTCGCACTACAGGCCTATATATACATATATACATGTATGTATTCTCCCAGGTTCGCTCTGTTGTTAAAGGCGTGCCTCGGGTCAAGTTACTGAAGCTCTGGTTTTGTTTGCGCAGCTGCAGATCATGGCGTCATTAGGTGGCAAACTGGAGCCTCAGAGCTGATCCAAGCACTTCCGTTGAACATGAGATGCAACAACGGAGTTTTTTGGGGCTTAGGGCCTAGGGTTTATAGGGTTGCAACAATGGCAATCTGCAGAGATTGAGATGCAAATAAGGACAGACCAAGGGCAACATGGACAGACCGATCTTTCTGTGTTTGGCCCGAGGCCGTCTCCGTCTGCAGAAACACCGCGTCTTGTCAAGGCATGTTACGCCATCTGAACGAATTCAAAAAATGTTCAAACTCGAGCTACTGTCGATGCGTCACAACTGGTCCACATAGCACACGCTTGATTTGCCATTCGGCAGGGGCCGACAACAACTTTTGCCATGTCTCAACATCTGCTCAACAGGCCAAGGTGTGGCTCTTCGGTATTTGGCTCCTATCATGAGAGAGGGACTTTCCGCTTAAAAGCCGAAACAAAACAAGCGCATGCTGCTCAGGCACGCAATCTTGTGTGCATGCAGGTGTTGATACTCTCATAAGGCAGCTGCGCTTTTGCGGTGGCCAAAGCACATGAGAGACTGGTATAACTTCAGAAAGCTGCAACACTGCCCTTAGGGCATGCTGCGTAGCTTGTTCCTGTTTTCTAGACCTAAGGAGCTTAACCGCCTGGATATCTACTTCAGGCTCGCTCTTTGCCACTTGTTAACATAGCCTTGCTGCCATTGCTACAAGGAGCGAGAGCCGGAAGACGCACGGTGAATTAGAGCACAAGCTCCCCCATCGTCTCGACTGCAGCTCCTGAAAATAGCAACTCTAGAGGCTTTGGGTTGCGCCTTCTGGCCCAATTCAAACCACATGTAAGCAACAGCGACATACAGCGAATGCAGAAACCCAACCCCGACAACAGTTCATTATGCTTGGAAACACTGAGGTACCCAAGCGATTCTCACGTCTCAAGTCCTCCTACTTCTTGGACATCGATTCTGAGGCATCCCAATCGGGAGGAGGCGGCTCACGCAGAAATTTGTCCTCAAGTTCGCAATGACCATGGGCTCTCGGTCAATGCATGAAGACGGGTCGCATTGCAGAACTGACATACCTTTGTAAACACACACTGACATATGTATATGTGCATATGGACATGTATTTGTATCTATGTACCTGTGAATACGTATGTCTGTATGTATGTATGTATGTATGTATGTATGTATGTATGTATGTATGTATGTATATATGTATATATGTACGTATGTATGCATACATTTCTATGCATATGTAATGTGTATATGTGAGTATACGCATACACACATACATACATACATACATACATACATACATACATGCATACGTAAATGCATACATACATGCGCACACACACACACACATTCAAACCTACATGCACGAACGAACACACAGACACACACACACACACGTTGTCATGTGTCTGTAAATGAGAGTATATATGTATATATATTCACATACTTACGCATATGCGTTTACGTATACAAACAGACATATGTGTATGTCTGTGCACATACACGTATGTATGCATGCAACGGAAACCGCAGAGTTCTTCAATTGATACGTGCTGTTTCATATGTACACACAAAACTAGATACCTACTTACCTACATAACATAACCTAGCATAACATAGCACAGAGCAGCATAGAATGACATGAAATACACTGGCATGAGCTCCAGATCGGATGAGCCACCGAAAGCATGGCGGCCTATGTGTCAGTATAGACATGATCTTCGATCGGAGTCTGAAGAAAGCTACGGAATGCCACCATTGCACGGTGGGATTGCCAGAGTATGAGACGCTACGTAGTGCTAGAGCCAGGGCTGGAGAGTGGAGCAATTCATCACCAGGATTGTCGGCCGAGAGGCGCAAAGGTGCAGCAGATGCTGGGACGGAACGTCCACGCTGCCTTGCCGGCCACGGAGGCTGCGGCACACCTTCCACGGGCAGATGGCTGCATGTGGATATCATGGGAGCGTGCACATACATTCTGTCCCACATACACTGCTGCAATACTCGAGGCAAGACAACATACCCAAAACGAAAGCCAGCCACTGGCTTGCCCAGTCCCTGAATCCGATGGACCCGAGATGAACTTCGGAATCCCGAACTCACAGACAACGCCTTGCAGTCTTTTCAGTCTGGCTTCTGATTTGACACTCGGACTGAGTCTGCTTTTTTAGGGTTCAGGTCCAGGTCCAATTCGCCGACAATGACCCCGGACCCGCAGAGCCTCAGACAGCAGCGGACGCGCTTCACCGAAGTGCCGATTCACGAAGAGATCGAAAGCTTTCCTGCAAGCCAAGTTTTATGGCAGGTGCAACAGCAGAGGGGTTCGAAGCTGGGTTGCTGAAGAAGAGTTCACAAATGCCCATGCTTCCCCAATGTGCAACACGGGCGGCCTGTGTATGTCGTAGGTCTTGGCCAGAGCAGATTTCTCCGCAGTACGACGCGCGCGGACCTCCCAAACCTTCATGCGGGCTGCAGTTTACGCTCATAACTCGGACAAGCCAGGCGAGGTTCCATAAGTGTGGGTTCCCTGACTGCGACTATGCAAGAAACAACACAGTACACACTCATCCACTCCAAGACATGCAGACTAGTCTGCAAAATCTGGCTTCGAGGTTACAGATTCGGGTTTAGAGCTTCCGCCTCGAAGTTTTGGGGCTCAAGGCCCGGGTTCTCGAATAGCGCTGAATGCCTATGCACGGGGTACGCCCTCCTGCAATGTAGAATCGAGCCACGGCGATAGACTCGGATATCTTTGCTTGAAGAAGCCACGACAGACTAACATTTGCCAGGATTGGGTGAGACTGCAACTCATGTCTGAGCGCCACTAAAATCACCACAATCAATACTGGTTTTATTGCCGCGAAACCACTGTCCTAGCGATGTAGTGACTGATTGACCTACTCTCTTACTTACTTGCTGAGATACCTCCTCCTTTCATCACTACCACCACCACACCACCACCTACTACTGCCACTGCGACGACGACTGCTAGTATAGCGGCTTAATTAGAGTTGGGTCTTGGGGTACATTATGCACGTCACTAGCATAAGAAAGCTCAAAATAGAATTGAGGCCCTACAAATTTCTTCTTCAACCGCTTCGGGCCTTGGTCGCAGACTTCCGGCCCTTGAGGATGAGGTTCCCCACGGGCCGGGCCACGAAGGTCTTGTGCAAGTCGTCTGCCTGTTTTCATGGCCCAGGGACTGTAGGTTAGAAAAAGCGTAGTTGTACAAGTCTGTTTGTAAATAAAGTGTAGGCGTTGGAATTTGAGGGTCTGTTGGGATTCCATGAGGTTTGGGGTGTCGAGTCGCTGTCGAAATCTGCAATGATCGGGAGCAACTGCATGGCCTCCTCCAAGCACTCGTTGGAAACCAGACAGGATGTGCCAAAGTGGGAGTTGATGCTCCTGGTTCAGATTGCACACCCAGCTTACAGTGTCTGAGTGATGCAGTGCTACGAAAACACACCCTAGCACAGCAAAGTGCGGCATTCAATTTAGAAAGGGTGGCGCACACATGAGGTGCATACAGTTGGTCTTCCTACAGTTGCTGCATCACCAGTAACATCTAGTAACGCAACAATAGTCGTAATGAGCCATCTCGCTGTTATAAGTACTTTTCGCTAATAGCACGCAGAATTTAATCGGCAAATGAGCCATCCTATTGTCACTTTATATGTGTATATATATATATATACATATACATCTTATATATATATATACATCTTATATATATATATATAGGTGTGTGTGTGTTTGCTATGAAAATGTGTACGCATATATTTATAATCACAACTAATCCATCCATTGAAACAAGTCGCATGCATGCACGTACGCAGACAGGTAGGTCGGTCGGTCGGTGGGCAGGTGGGCGGATGGGCGGGTGGTATCAGTGTATGTCGCGTGCATCAGTATATCTATATAGATAGAAAGAGACAGTTATACATACATACTTACAAGATAAGGAAGGAAACTCCTCGCATCCAGCTTCAGCTGTGAATCCATGAATTGTCTACGTGGGCAATGGGATGCAGGACTCCCAAACTCTGCCGAGACTCTTCAACCGTGCAGCCACATTCACGCTGTCGCCCAACACGCCATACCTCGCACAAAATAGCAGGAAAGCACGATCACCATTCACACAAACTAAATGGCTGTGACATAAGCACACATTTCGGGAACGCCGACTACTGGCGACCTTTCAAGCGAATTTCCATGCTTTGGGCGCGAGTTTTGGGAGCAGTACTGCCAGCAAACTCCATATAACGAAAGAGCACCTCGCAATCCAATGCCTACATACCGAAGGGCTCAAGAACTAAGAGCGCTCCGTGAGGCTTGCAAAACCACGCCATGAGTCTAGGAGTCTAAAATGCGACCGTAATGTAGGGGGTCTTAATAGTTGTAATAGGGTTTTGGGGCCCACTATACTATACTCATAATAAGGAACCCTCCAAAATAGTTTTGGTAATTATTTAGACTCAGACCCGTTTATTACGCGCCTCGCTGGCCTGGCAATCTACAGTAACACCTCCTCCCAACAAGAACCCTGTAGTCTTGCCACAGAGTTGTCGGAGTTATCCACAAATAAATACAGAGATATACATATGCATGTACTTACGTCGCAATATAGTCATATCGTCATGAGGCATGACCATACTGCACCATCATCGGAAGCCATCAACAGGCAAACGAAAGCCATGCGAGAAGTGAGGAATCATTTGGACAAGAATACCTCCGATGAACTGAATCCACGTTCGCCCGAACTGCTTCTGCATGCTGGGCAATCACAGGTGTATCTTGTGAGAAGATCGCGCCCTGCACTTTTCAAGGCACTGCACGCAGCCCAGCATGGCATAATGACTGCTTTTATGGGTTGAGTAAGTTGCAGCACCTGTGATCTCGGTCTTGTGTTGTCAAGTACAGCAGCTTCTTACCGAGGAGTCGTACGTGGCCAACGAAGCATGACAAGCTGCGACACTGTGAACAAGGCAAGTGAACATTCAACCTTGATGCCTCGTGGGCCGTGCTACCAGGGACACACAGGCGTGTTTCGGCATGTCAACTTGTTCAGCCTGTTCTGCCCTTCAGAAAAGTATGGCAGAAGGGTGCAGCCCAAGTCGAAACCGCAGCACCGAGGCAGTCTCGAAACTTTTTCAGCACTTACCTGCCAAATTTCGCAGAGCCTTGTACCAGCAACGACAGCAAATGGTCACGACATAAAAACCTCCCAGTTGTCACACACCAGTGGCTGCGATCAGCTAAACCCTTAACCGAGATGCTTGATGCGCGTCTTCGACCCGATGTTGCCAACCAGGACCTGCTCCGGGGAGGGGTTCAGGGGTTGAAACGGCGAGCTGTCCAAAGTGCTTTTGACTTTTGAATTCAGAAGATGAGGGTTGAGGGGGCGCGGAGGTGTTTATTATTCTTATCGCTGGTAGTGTTGCTATTTCTAATTTTACCGAGAGAAGGAGAGAGATGGATGACGTAGCAATGCACAAGACGGCTACACCATACATGTACCCGCATGCGCATGTGGGCGATGCAATGCCCAACGGTAAGAAGATTACTTATTGTAGTCGGGCTTGCTTCGATCTGCAGCGACAAACGCCAAAGCTGTAACCCACGGCTCAACACACAAACCTGAGACAGAAAGACCACTGATTCCACGGCCACGACATCCCAAACCACACCAGTCAGAAGGCACTGGCAAGACCGTCACAGCGATATTCAGGCCGACCTGGCGGCCTTGCAGGCATCCACCAGTCATAAACCAACTTGAAACCCCAGATATTCATGGCTTTTTCGCCGTGTCCCGTGAGTGGCGCTGCGCCTTCCCCGAGTGAACGCCGCAGCGCATGCGGACCCCAAGGCGCTCCACGCGCTCAAGGACATCCTGATCGGCTTCGCCATGAAAACAACGATGAACAATTCTGCCCTCTTCCGGTCTTTGCCATCATCACGACATATCACGATTTGCGGTAGTGCTGCTGCTGGTCTTCACTGCTCCATCATGACCGCAACTCTCTTTTTGCCTCGCTTGCTCTGCCGTACTCACAATGACATTGTTTTTAGGTTTCTAGCATGCTCAATACCGTCACGTACTGCAGCGACTACGACTACTGTTACAGTCGCACCTGTACTACGATCGCTTGCTTGGCGATTAGCATACTTAGTAGAGTTACATCGATCAGCACTCATTTGACTCATATGTATATGTGCCTCCGTCATGGCATGGGGGCTGGTGGTGGCGGTGGTGCTGCTGGCCGGGTGGCAGTGACACAGGTGCTGTTGCTGAATGGTCATGGCGGGTGAGTTGTCGTCGTCGGCGGTGTCGGCAGCGAATGCTGAATTCGTCGAGGTACTGTCGCAGCTTCGGTGGCATGCTCCTCGTGGTCCACCACCTTCCGTGCAGGCTTCTCGGGTGGTACGTACCACGAGCTCTTGAGCCGACCTCAGCCTCCCACACCATCGATCCGATCCCATGCTATGCTCAAGCTTTTCTGCAGTTTCACTTGCATGCATAACAACTTCATGCTTCTGGCAACTTGGGCCTCATTCGGGGCATTGAAGACGGCGAGGACCTTGCGCCGCGCACAACGATTCTCCAAGTCTATCGCAACCGATTCATGGAGAGTCGCTTTCGGATTCGGCTCGGCTTTGCCCTGCGGGCCTCGTCCGCGATGAATTCGAGCAACGTCCCGCCAAGGCCCTCAATCGCACTGGAAACCTCCGAGCACACAATCACTGCGAAACGGCATTGTCATTGTCTCAGCACCTCGGACTTCACCTGGTGGTCGACATTTGCAAGGTTACAGACTAAGCTGACTAACCCACGAATCCTTGTACCCCACAGATGCTGCGGTCCTCCCCATGGACGGAGCTCAGGAGGTCCAGCACGGCCTTTCAACTCACGTCTCGATGTGCAGCGGCTTCATCCATACAATAAGAAACGTATACGACTCTACGACCCGCATAAAACAACGGCACAGTGCCTCCGACTCTTCTCCTTTGCATCATGAGGTTTCGGAGCTTGGTACAGCCTGCCTTCGGGTGGAGGCCACGGCACATGTCCCGGAAGCCATCAATGTCACCTCAATGTGTTCTTTGCTGCAGTGAAGCTGGCCTCAAACACCTCCTCCGACATGTGCATGTACATACTTCTTGCTTCTGTGCCGACGTAATATCTCATGAAACCATTTCGTGAACTCAGCTTGCCATCCAAGCCCAGCCCCACTCTGTGTAAGTGTACTTAAAGGATCATGTGACTTAGTAAGTAGGGTTATAATTAGGCTAATTAGGGTAACTATACTTATAACCCCAATTAGGGGACTTATAACCTTACTTACTAAGTCCCATGATCCTCCAAGTAAGGGCACTGTGGGCCAAGTCGCAGAAGAATATGCTGACCTCATTCTCGTGGAAGCCCACCGTTGCCTTGGGCCAATCTCTCCCTGAACCCTTTTTTGCATCCGGGCTTGAGAAGTCGGCCGGGGAAGGTGACACCTGAACCCTAAACCGAGGTTCCCCAGTAGACCATTGACTATATAAGCGTCCCCTTTTTTCCACTATTCGGTTTTGATAAGGTAACCCTACAATACAAAAAGGCTAAAAGACACTACCGGGGATCCTAGAAACCCTACCGCAAAACCCCCGGCTTCTCTCCTTCTCCCTCTTCTCTCGGGCTCAGACCCAGAGGCTCCTTGTCTTCCTGGCCTTCTTCAGCTTAGGCTTTATAAGCTGCTCGTAATACTAATGTAGGGGCCTTCCTAAGTAGAATAGGGTTTTTCGGGTATATTGTACTATAAACTATACTAAGGAACCCCCAAAAAAGTATAGGCCTATACTACAGCACCGACTTGGCAGAGGCTGCGCTCGGATCTGGGTTTAGGGTTTTAGGGTTTAAGGTTTCGACTCTCACACTCGCACACGGCCGGCAAGGCTCCGCATAGGGTTTCGGGTTTAGGGTTTATTCTAGAGGTTTAGGGCATCTCAGCGCCTGGCCTCCACTCCAGATCTGTACCTGGTTGGGTTTATGGCTTAGAGGGCCAAGGGCTCTGTGCCTGGTGATCAAAGTGGCAGGGGACAAAAGGGACACTTTGCAACGTGCGCACCGCCTTTTAATGGAAAAGGATCGCTTCGATCGGCCGCTTCTGCTGAATGAACCCTTTCGAACAAATCTCGCTCAGAAGAACCATTGGATTCTGTGTCAGAGCTGGGTCGAGTCGAGTCCACAATGGAAACATGAAAGAACACATAAACTAATGCACCCAGGAACACCAGTGTCTGTATATGCGGTTATGCCAAGATTACACGTACACGTGAAAAATATCCAGATGTCTACCTACCCAACTATGTTTGTATAACTACATCTGTGTCTATCTATCCATCCATCTACCTACCTGCCTACCAGTATCTACCTTTGCTGCCACGGGACAACGATTTGAGCAGATACGGTGGCACGTACTTGGCCCAGGAGCGCAGTGCAGCACGCATGGTCGTAAGAGAACAGCGCAGATCCTGGGCTTGCAGTGAACCGCTACAAACAAGAATGAGATATAACACAATTGGTTTCAAGACCAGCTTCAGCTGCCATTCTGGTCTCCAAGAAAGCATTCGCCGGCGGGCTATTGGGCTTCCAATCACTGTCAGTGCTTTCATGATGATTGCCTCTGCCCCACCGCTGGATGCAGCAAAGGGGCTGCGAGCTCCTTGACATCATCATTGCTCCTTACACGGTCATGGGGAGCTGTCGGTAGCTTTGATCTGCGGTTTCAAGCGCTCTTATGTGGTTCATGGACACTTCTAGGTAGGGTTATGCATACCTTCATTGGGGTGATTTAAGGCATGAGCTTACTTAAACTACCCGTACCAGCACCCAGCGAGCTCCCAAGCCGTGCCCGTGCCTTAGTTTTCCAATGGCTTTTAAAAGGCCCATACCCTCAACCCCTGGACCTCAAAAGCCCTACTGAGCCTTACTGGAAATGTGAAACCACGGGCTATCCCTTGCTGGAGGCCAAGCTTCTCAGACTTCTCCTTGCAGAAGGGAAGGCGCATGGTGTAGCGGATGAGCCCTCGGCAACAGGGCTTCGGATTGGGTGTTACCACTACTAAGATTTCCAGGGATTGGGATATGGGCGGGCTTCGGGAGTGTAGGGTATGGGGGGTTTGGGGATCTGGCGCTTGGCGGTTTAGGATTTCGGGCTTTGGGATTAAGGCATTCAGAGAGTCGCTTTCCATAAGCGGCGGCGAGGAGCTCTCCACTTTTGACTTTAAAGGCATAGGGTGTATAGGGTTTCGGCTCTCACACTCGGGCAATGCAGGCGAGGCTTGTGGTCTGAAGTCGGCTTTGGGTGAGACTAGCTGGAAACAGAAGTGTATGGGGTTTAGGGGTTCAGGATTTAGTGCTGGGTTGATTGATGTTGACGACAGTGCGATCCGTTTGTGTGCAGCTTGTTCCACCTACCAAGATAAGTTAGCCTGAATAAATGCACACGAACATCCAGTAGCAGTCAGTAGGGAGACCGTGACTACCAGCTACCATGCTTCGGCTGTGCCTCAGCTTGCAGCAAACAAGGAAAGTCGGAAAGCCAAGATCTGCGCTCCGGGGGTGGTGGGTGGGTGCTTGGAAGATTGTCGCCAAGGAGCTTCTCATCCAGCCTTGCCTCTTGCCATCCCTCTGCAGATCCTGGCGTCTGTAAAGTTATATATCATAGAGATACACAGGGGCAAGGAATTCCTGAAGGGCCCTGACTACGTCTGGCATTGAGGCTGCTACCAAGTGCAAACCTCTTCAGGCGTTGTGCTTTTCTTCTCGTTGCCCATGAGCCACCTGTGTCCTACCCCAAACAGGGTTCAGTTGATTTGTCAGATAACCGGGAGGTTCGACCTACAGGTGGGCCATCTAGCCAAACTTCCAGAGACCGCGGTCCTGCACGCCCAAATCGAAAATCCAAAGCCCCTATAGCAACCCAAAGTCCGCACCCTCCATATTATTCACGCCTGCGCGTGGAAAGTCTAAAACCAATCCTGAGCCCTTCAAGCTCAACAACCCCTGAAGCACCCAGAATTTCATCCTAAACCCGTCAGGATCCGAAAATTCGTGGTCCAAGTTGAAAGAGCAACCGTAAGACCCTCAGAATACCCCCAGGCACCCCCACTGAAGCCCCAAACTCGAAACCCTAGAGCATCCTCAACTTCAAGTTGAAGCC
This sequence comes from Symbiodinium sp. CCMP2456, assembly GCA_905221635.1. Lineage (NCBI taxonomy): Eukaryota > Dinophyceae > Suessiales > Symbiodiniaceae > Symbiodinium > Symbiodinium sp. CCMP2456. Next base: position 27,587 of record CAJNDV010011681.1, read on the forward strand.
CCCAAAACCCCTAGAATGTAGGGGCCTTCATAATTAGAATCCGGTATTGGGGGTTCCTTATTTTAGTTATAGTACAATATACCCCAAACCCTATTGAAATTATTAAGGCCTCTGTATTAAGCTCTTTCAAGGAATCCTTAAACCTCCTAGACTGCAGACCTTCCTAAATTTTCGCTCAATGCCCTTCAAAGGGATCCTATCTCCACCGCAGAAAAAGAGCCTTCCTAGTTGCCTACTGCTACTGCGAGTTAAAGTATCCAAACCCATAAAGCCTCCTACAGCTCCGATTTTTCAAAGGGATGAAACCTTAAACCCGAAACCCCGAACTCCCCGACTCCTATAGGCCCTTGAAAAAAAGGGGGGGACGGTCCTTGAGCATGTTGGTGGCAGGCTGGAAGTTCGTCATCCGGACTGCCTCCAAGGACCGAAGTGACGCCTTGGGAGAAGTTGGGCCTACGAGTCGGGGGAGACAAGGGCGGTGTTTGAGGGCTTTCTGGTACCTGGAGGGTTAGGGAATTCACAAAGTAATCAGGGCCCAGGGTTCGTCCAGGGCTTGACCGATAAAACTGCGGCTTCGGACATAGGCGAGCGGCCATATCGTCCAGAATGCTCCAGAGCGGATGCAGCATGCGAGTGTTCACCTGCAAGATGCTTTCGACAAAGCCAACTTAAAAAAGGGGATCATTCACTACAGCGGCTGTCGCTCTTGATTCTTCGAAGCCGCCCTTCGCTGAATTGTACTGTCTGCACATAAGTCAGGTCATCCCCCGCTCAGACAGTTGGTTCGGCTGGAGCCAGCCCGGGGTCCTTGTTGAGCGCGTGCATGAATGCCAGGGCGAAAACAACCATCAAGACAACCACGATGAAAGTGTAGACCTTGGGGTCGGGATGACTTGCCATCACCCCTGCGGCACAACGTCTGGCCTTCTCAGGCAGGTGCTTGCGCTGCTTTGATTCATGATCAGCGGACTGACTCAAATTCCACATCCACCCCCTTAGACTTCTGTGAGGTGAGACGGTGGCAGAATGCACAACCCTGAATCCTGATGCCCAAGCCTGACATGTCCAGTAGAGGACGCTTACAGCTACAACCGCTCTTGGGAAGCCAGGGATCCTACATGGGACCAGGCCCTAAGCCGGAAAGCTGGGGTGCTGGCAATGTCAGCCTCAGCCTCCCCTCGCACTGACTCGTGCGTGTCGAGGACCGCCACACTGGAAGGCGAACCTTTCTACAAGAAGCACAAGCCTTGGGGACTAGTGCGAAGTATCAGTTCGAAGCTAGTCATGCTACAACTCGGTGATAGCACTGACTACTGCAGTACGGTTTGTTACAAGAGTCTTGGTTTGTTGGCTCCCGCATGGCAGTGTCCGAAGACTGCTTAACACTATCCGTGGTACAAGAGTTTGCTGGAACTGCTTGGCTAGGATTGATACTGCAGGGTTCAGCTTCTAAAGCCTCCGGGACAGAAAAGCACGCGGATGGTCGGTACCCTACAACTACGTAAGCTCAACTTTGTCGATCGTCCTGTCTATACACATGTAGTCTAGGTGCACCTACACACGCACTGGCTCGCTTGCTAACTCACTTGCTAAAGCTGCTCAATGATGTGCAACTGTGCTGGTCTGGTCGCTGGCACTGACTAGCACCCGTCCTACATCAATGGCAGAACATCAGGTTCCGCTTTGCCGTGCTGCGGTGGGTTGAGGCAACGCCAGCTACACTTTCCGATGCAAAGAGGCCCGCCTGAGCAATCTTCGTTCGGATAGCAAACCTCAATTGGAGCGCGCGAAACCGAAGGCACCCTGGTATTTAACATGTGCGTAAATGTTCAGTTTGGCACGCACGTGCCAGTAGGTGATTTTGCAGGAAAAGCACCAATCTCTGCAGGACGTTGAACACGCCCGAATGGAGGGCCCATATGTGAGTTTCAAAAAAAGTGATCCTTTCCTGGACCCTGCGGGCTCCCTACGGGTACACTGTGGGATTCCTCCTTTCAGACACCCAAAGCGGGAATCCATGTCTTTAAGACGGGCCCCCATATTCTTCCTTCGTAAGCACCATGAGCTTCATGCAAGCCTGGCAGCCATTCGAAGCTCATGAGCCTGAAAAGGTGCCTTCCGCATGGCCCGACGTGCTGCCTGCCAAGCCGGTGACGATGCAAGTGACACCCTATAGGGACTTCCAGAGATTATGATGTGCAGTCCCTGCTGCTTCGACATCTACAGCTACGCCGGAGGCAGCCCATGACATGTAGTGTAGATGTGAAACTGGCCTTCAAACATAAGTCCTGATTACTGTAGGATCGGGTCCTCGGCACCGATTTCACTGTATGCTGCCTGACTCGCAGGACTGAGGGCCAAAAGGCCTATGAAAGCTTGCGAACCTTGAGAAGGACTTGCGTATGTCGTCCATATACTTTGATGCCAGCATCACTGGGCATGGCGTTGGCGGCTTAGGTTGCGCATGGAAGAACAAGACATGGCCAAATGACCAGCTTTTAAGGAGGCACGACCCGAGCTTCAACCCTTTTTGAAACCGGACTTGATGACTGCCAGCATTGCTTCTTCTGCCGTTCTTCAGCCGAGGCCCGAAAACGTCAGCACACACAAGCACTCCACTCCCTAGGATAGGCACTCCCTAAACCCGAAACCGCGTTTCAATCATGCCGGGGAAGCTTGCAGCCAGGTCCCGTCGAATTCTGCTGTGGTATTGGCTGCACAGCATTCGCAGGAATCCTGCGTCCAAAGCCTGGGCGATCAAGCTTCTGAAAACTCTTGGGTTTTTGGCTCACAATCCATCTAGTAGCATATCCCGAAAAACCCAAACCCTAAATCCCTAAACCCTGAACCCTAACTAACTAACCCGTAACCCTAAAATCCTAAATCCTAAACCCTAAACCCTAAACCCTAAAATCCTAAACCCCCGACAGCTTTGTTGAAGGCTCCGGGGCCTGGAGCTGAAAAAATTGGCGATTCCTGATGCTATCGCCTCACGATCTCCGAAAAAAGCGGTCACCCGACATGATGTAGGGGCCTTAATAATTAGAAGAGGGGTTTGGGCTCCTCTCTGATAGAATTAGAAAAAGGAATTCATTTTAAGAATAACATAGGCAATGATTTAGGCTTCTATATTAGGTCACGGGGCGCGTCAGGAATTGCAGGAAACAGGGTCTGTGAAGGATGCGTCTGTTCTTACACCCAAGGTCTCGTACTGGGACGAGATCGCAAGTTGGAGTGTTGCGACCAGTGGCGGTGGGTTTCAGTTCCCTTACCAGACCATAACAGACCAGAAGCGCCGTGGTGAGGCCATGGCACAGCTGAAAGAAAGAGAGAGAGAGAGAGAGAGAGGGAGAGAGAGAGAGAGAGACAGAGAGAGAGGGAGAGAGGGAGAGGGGGAGAGAGGGAGAGAGGGAGCCATACCAAGCCCAAGCCACTGTCACGCAGGGGACTGTCCCCCCCATTCTCGTACGAGTCTTGCTTCTCTTCGGACGATGAGCCTGATGATGAGTCTGAATCACCTCGAGGGTTTTGGGGCATGGCATTTGGGGCTTTAGGGGGCTGGTAGGGAATATGGCTTTAAGGCTTCAGGGCTTCGGGTGTTGGGTTCAATTGTTCAAAGCTCAGAGGTTTCGCGAGCCGAGACACACTTCGCAGTGTCCCCGCCACCACCGCCAGCCAAGTTGCTGTCACCGCCCTCGGCGGCGTCGCCGTCCTCGTTGCCGTCGCCATCATCGTCATCCAGGATGGATGCGGCTGCAAGTCCCGATCCTTTTCTGGGGAGTTGCGGCAACTCCGCAGGCGACCCTGCTTGTTGGCGTGACCTCTCTTGGCCAACTGAGGGGCAAACCTCACTGAAACGATGCCCGCCCTTAGAAGCTATTTTTGCTCTGGCCTCTGCCAATGCAATCTCTGACTCCGAAGGGCCCTTGGGAGTGGGTAGGTCGGGGGAGGACTTCTCGGCATCTGTTCCTGGCCTTAGTCTTGGCATCGGGCGCCTTGGCAACAGATCCTCTGCGGCCGGCGGGCGTGCTTCCGAGGCCTCAGCCTCAGCCTCACTGTGAACCGGCTGCGCACCCTGCGAGTCATCACTGACAACCAAGCATTCGAAAATCCCAGGCGTGGCGGTGGCGGTTGCGGCACTTGCCGCTTGTTCTTGCTTTACATGTGGCTGCTTGTCGGCATTGTCGCTATGGCCACGCGGCGGCATGCGTGGTCTTTTTGGTTCCCTGGACTTTGACGTCGATTCCGTTTGCTCTGCTGCTGGTCGCTTAGCCTTCTTGTTTTCACGCTTGGCTTCATCTGCAACTTCGCTTTGTGGTTGGGTCTCGGGCTTGGGCTTGGACTTCGAAGGCTTGGCCGTGGTGGATGCCAATGACTCGGTTGGGGGCAGCAGGGACCGGACGATGCCTAAAGCATCTTCTACATTTAACTGCATGTCCTGTTCCAAGGCTGGCTGAAGGACACTTTGCAAGGTGTCCTCGGCATTGCCATTGCATGCCGCGGCAAAGTCGGGCCACGGAACCTGGATCTGGTTCTTAACGATGAAGCCGGCCAGAATGCTTGCGGCTTCCTGAACCTTGGCCGTGCGATCAGGGGACGAGCGCACCGAACGCTAGCTCTTGCGCTACTCGCTCCATGTGTCATGTGTCCATGCATCGGTCGCCATATTAGCGGGATAAGGTCCAAGCCTGCTTGCACCTGTCTGGTTTATCCACCAACTCCTTTCTGATTGGCGACAATGATGTCAAACCGCTTGGGCGATGCGAAGGAGCATCAATCAGATCTTCAATGGCCCTGGACTGTTGCACTGCCCAACCAGCTAGCACAGCTGCCGCTTCGACCTGGGCCTTGCAAACACCGACAACTGCCTTCTTGTCCTCAGGCACACCCTTCTTCTCGTCATTCGCCACCAAAGCAAAAGCTGCATCGACCTGCGGCTTGAAGTCTGCTAGGTCCTGCTTTCTTGGACGCACGGCGGTCCAATGCACGACCGTGCTGCGCTCGGTCAGCACGGTTTCCGCAACAAGGAACCCTGGTGGGATTTCCAATGCTTGACCCGGACTCACTGTGGCGCAGAAGCCGCCCATTTCAAAGACTGTGATAGGACTCGTTTCTGGCAGAGCAAGGCAGGCCCCGACAAAAGAGTCGGAGTAATTTTCTGGTGCTTCCTCGGATCTTAGATGCTCAGCCAACGCACTGATCGGGACACCGGAAACGAAGCGAATCCCTTCCATGCACACGACAATCCTTCTCATGAGGAGCTGGGAAAATCCTGGGCAGAGCCGCGGAGCATACGAAGGAAACAAGAAACACACACGCCACACACACATGCAAACATGCAGCTTTAATGCATCAGAGGTTCCAACCTGGGAGAAGTGGGACTTGGCTGCCTGAAAGCGTGCGCAGCAAAGTCTGGCGGCGGCCTGCTGGATCGTCTGTCGTCCATCGCCGGCGCTGCTGAGCGCTTCATGCAAGGCTTTCCCATCTCTTGCCAAAGGCTTGCAAATCCAAAAGCTAGCCCTGAGGAAGGATTCGTCTGCGCATGTCCAGTCTCGGCTTTGGAAGCAGGTAGCAAAGGAAGCAGTCTGGGTGCACACCTTGCTTCGCGAGGATCCAATCGCATTGGGTGTCCGGTAGAACTCCTCGAACACTTCCATTGGCTCAGCAGCCAATGGCTGAGCTGAAATTCCATCGTATAGAAAAGCTCCTTTCCAAGTGTCCGCCCAAGCGATGTTCTCAGCGCTGGCACGATGCGGAAAGATCCTGACATTGTTCAGCGCTAGCACCTCCTCGGGGGCATCCTCTCTTTGAGTCAACCAATCCATGAGCGGCCACTGCCACGGCCCCTGCGGGTCATAGCGGAGCTCTTTCTTGCCGCGACCGCCATCAACTTGTTCAGCTTCATTCTCGCTCTCCTCAGAGGGATCCGGATCCTGCAGGGCTAGCGCCTCGGCCTCATCTTCGGCGTCGTGTTTGAGTCCTGTCATCGGAGCAGGCTAAATGCAGTATAGGTGATAGATCTACCACGACAACAAACATGGCACAACGGTTGAAACTATTTCACGCTCGCGGCCAAGTCGCGGATTTCCTCATCAATGGTCTCGTTGAGACCGTTCAAGGAAACTTGCACTGCATTCAAAAGGCTTCTGACAACCTGGGGCAGGTCTACAGGGTTTAGATTGCAGTTTAGATGGCTTTATTGTCTAGGGTAACGTGGCGTGACAGGTGTACTGCACTGCACTTGCACCCTCCTCGGGCCTTTCCGTACGACTTGATGTGCGCAGGGGTCAAGTCCTCAGCGCTCGTCCACGCCTGATCCAAAGTGTCAGTGGGCTCGCTCTCGCTCTCTCTCACTCTCTCTCTCTCTCTCTCTCTCTCTTTTTTCTGTCTCTCTCACTCTCTGTCTCAGTGCTCGCCGCCCGCACTGCGAACAATGCCCCTGGTGTGGCCTGCGTAAAGGCTTGCTCGCTGCTGGGGCTGCGGTCTTTGGGCGCTTCTTTCGTTTTTGCAAAGTTGGTGATCATGAGAAGCACCGCCTTCGTCTTCCCCCCTGTCGCGTCAGTCTCAGATGGAGCTTGGTTCTCACTCTCCACCTCCGCGTCCATCTCCAATTGGGTCAGCACTTCGTCGGGTACAACCCTCATCAGCCGCAGCATCTGCTTCAACGCCAGGTTCTTGTAACTTAGCCGAGACACACTACAAATAGCCTGCATGAACTTGAAAGTACGATACGTAGGTAAGAGAGGGAGGGAGAGAGAGAGAGAGAGAGAGAGAGACAGAGAGACAGAGGGACAGAGAAAGAGAGGGAGAGAGAGAGAGAGAGAGAGAGTGCAGACCATGTAATCATCTCACATGCGTCCCAAGGGCTCATCCACACTGGCCTCGAGGCCAGACGCTCTCTCGCAAGCTTGGCCGAACTCACCAATCAACCTCCGAAAATCGCGATCCTAGGCTCAAAACACAAACTATGTGGTCTGCATTTGTAGGTGCAGCTGCGACGTGCGTGCGCAATTCATCCTGAGCAACCCACAAACTCCTCCACCAGCTGTCGCCGGCTTCGAAGCGCACCGATCTTGGCAAGGTCCCGCTCTGCATCTCGGTGGCGCACGCGAGGAGCCTTCTCCTCATCGTCGGGTGCCTTCTTCCTGCTCGCACCTGCTGCCGTTGGTCGTTTGCCTCCACGACCACCGCCTCGGGCGCTTGGCCTGCCAGCTTGGACAGCCGAATCCAACTCCATGACCCTTGCTTCCATGAAGTCGTTCAAACCTCAGAAGCAAACAAGGCAGAAAAGGATTGGAGTGTGTGTGCGCAATGCGCTGGGAAACAGCACGTGCTCCGAACAGAGTCTAACACAATTCAGGGCTTTACTGGCTCAAAGCTTCCAACGCAGGCCGAAGCAGCACGACTTCTCAAAGATCGATGTGTCTTGATGGAGGGTGCCGCTTTTGAGGCCTCAGCTGAATCGTTTACCCAGCGTCCCCAACGATAACAGCGCGGGCTTACGTACCTACTCCGCAAGAGCAAGCAGAGTCGCGTTGCGCTGTCTGCGCAAGCTCGTCTTCGGTCTTTGTTTCAACTGACGATGTACCCAACGAACCGGTGTGAGAAAGCTTGCGGGTGCCGAGACTCCTGAGCAAGGAAGGAGTATTCACAGACACCATGATATAGTAGTAGTCGTAGTAGTAGTAGTAGTAACTAAGTAGTAGTAGTAGTAGCAGTAGTAGTAGTGGTAGTAGTGGTAGTAGTAGCAGCTGGAGTATTCGTCGTGGTGGTGGTGGTAATTGAAGCGGTGGTGATATTTTTGTAGCGGTGGTGGTGATGGGTGGTAGTGGCAGTGGTAGTGGAAAGGGTAGTAGTAGCGGTAGGCCTATCATCGTCGCTCACGGTCACACGCACCCCCCACACACACACACACACACACACACACACAAAACAGCACGTGAAGCTGAGTCGCGAAAAGACAGACAGAGCGGGCATCGTGACCCACTTCTCTTCGTCTGTGGATTTCGGTATCGCAGGGTCACCCAGCATCGACTTCCAACGCTTTTTGATGTCTTCCGTGCTGAAGCCCCATCTTTTCTTGCACTCCGTGTGGAATTGTCTTACATTGAGGAAGTCCTTGCGTCGCTCGCACGCCATGGAATCCTCGACAGAAACCTTGGATTCTCTTGCAGCATGCACACAGGGGTAACGCGCAGCACATACAAACTTCTACGGGGAATGCTTAGACTAACATTCGTTCGTCAGGCGGCTTTCTCCGACAACTGCACTGCAAACTTGTTGCCTCGTCCCTTTGCATTGCCTTTGTTGCTGCGTATCTCGGCGTCTCTTTCTGCTTTTGACATTTTGTTCCACGCGTGGGACTGCTTCCGTCTCTTGAAGTCGGCCAGGATGGCCACCCTTGCATTGTTACATGCCCTGCACGCGAAAGAACTGCGACCTCGGAGGTAGGCCTCCGCCAGGGGGACCATCTCAAAGCAGTGGGTGCACCTGAAGAGCACAAGTGATGCTGGGCAGAGTTTCCGGGATGCGCGAAGTGAACAATCTGCACAGCAAGCCACGCATTTTGAAAGAACAAAAACCAATTGCCGGTCAGCGACTCCACGTCTGTACTGCCTTTCTGCGCCTCCACTGCCGCCGCGGCGTCCTTCTTAGTTCCACGCTTCGCGTGCCTCTTCTGCCGCTTCGTGCGCCTCTCGCCGCCTTCGGCTGCGTCGACATCGTCGGCCTGATGGTCGGCCTCACCTGACTTTGGTCCGGCCCCAGCAGACGACGACCTGAACTTGGAAGACCCTTCGGAGCGCTTCTGCCGCCGGCGTCCGCGCGACTTGCTCGCGCTACCGCTGCTCGCGGCTGAACACTTGTCACCATTTCCGTCGGAGTCGCCCGACTGGAGATCATCCAGATTCGGATCAATTATCTGCTTTTTGCCGCCTCGGCCGCCGCCCATACTGCTAGCTCGAACGCCGCACTGGGGCACAGCCTCGAAAGTCACACCAAGGCTACGTGCACACGGCCCTTGACAACGCAAATCAAGCAACAGCGGCAAATGAACAATCAGACTGCACATGAATCAGCACGACTTGGCGCGACTCGAACGCAGTGTGCTATTGTTTCCCCACCATTCAACCACCAGCGCGGCTTGCCATCTAAGCTATAGCGGCCTATCGACAAGCTTCCACATCCACAAAGAAAATTCAACACACTGTACACCTTGGATCTAGTCGTCGAGTCGTCGCACCATGCAAAAACTCAACACACTGTACATAGTTCTGATCAGATCATGCAAAGCTTCCCAGAGATTGCACGTCACAAGCCGGGCACGTCAGAACTATCGCCGCAGTCATTGCAGCAGCCACACAGGTGAGATGCATGCTGTTGCCCACCTTGCTTTTGAAACTCGGTAACTAGAAGCAGAATGTTGGGAGATAGGGCTATCGGCTGAAACACCGTCCCAAATTAACGTCGAATCGCTGCTCAAATGCATGCCTGCACGCGCACTGGCACAGAGCTGTGTTCGAGACATTGTCCACAACCAGCTTGCGAGACCCCAGGCGCTCCGCAAGGATTCCATGGGTTGGCATTCCGTGGCTCGCAGCCAAGTCCAAACCACCTCGCAGGATAGAACCAACATCCTAGACTGTACTTCCAGTCTTAGACATGAAGTGAAGCTGCAGCTGCGAGTTTCGGAAACAATTAAGTTCCAAGCTGTACATTTGTTGGGCTGGCACATTCATGAGCTTGTCACAACCAGTCGTCAAAACTGGCAATGTTTGTGTTCCCCAACGAGGGCGACATTCGGGGTTTTGCCGCAGATCACAAACCCGAGCACCTAAGTCGTTGACATACTTCTGCAAGAACGACAGCTGCACTGACGTCAAGGACCGTTCAAGGTGGTCTGCTGGATCCGGCGGCGATATCAAAAAGTCGTGCGCTGTCAACTTATTCTTCTCCTTCTCTGTGGCGGCAATCGCAACCATGAAGCTGCCAAGCTCGCGTGTCATCCTGACAATTCGCTGCGCATAACATAAAGCTGCGCAGTCCCGCACCCCTGCCCCGAAACTCATAAGAACTGTTCCTTGGCCTCGTGTCAACTCGGACGCACAAACAATATCGTCGTTGGCGCGCAAGTGGAAATCCAAAATCTGATGGGTCCAGCTGAACCGGGTGCGTGGTGTACTCGGCACCTGCTGGCTCAGAAAACGGTAACATGAAACATGGAGTTGTAGTAAGCACAGGCGCAGCACAGGCAACATGGTGCTCTGGCCTAGAAGAGACTGCATGATTGCAACCGGGAAATTGGGCACATTTTCGTGCAGAAAGATGCGTGGTTTGCCCTGTTTGATCATCTTCATCCTGAATGCACCGCGCACTCACTGAAAACAAAACATGCAGCACAGTTCATGACAACCGTGCCAAACTCAGTGGGGGAAGTGACCCAACACGTTGTTTGCAAAAGCCTCCTGCAGTCGGAACAAGTACTGGGTTCGCTCAATCAATAATACTTGCTGCGTTGGACAAGGTACAGCACCACAAACGCAGGCGTGGATGCTCCGGCCGATCCTCGCCTGGCACCGAACGGACTCCAGTCGACACATGGTGAGCCCGCCACACATATGGACAGCTCGCCAGGCACATCCGTATCGCGGGGCAGGCGGCGGCATTGTCGGCCGTGTGTGTGACAAAAATCATATTCCTTCAGCACCACGTCGTCGGCCATGATTGTCGTTGACAGGACATCAAAGTCATGCACAGGCCTGCTATTTGGGAACGGTCACAACGAGTGCACCTACACGAAGTATATAGAGATACATAAGATGAACCAATAGTAGTAACCAGTAATACTTCGAACTTCAAACAATCAGATAGACAAGATAGACAAACATTGTCACCCCACCCCACCCACACCTACGAAAGCCTACCGGGTCGGTCTGTGGTCTGGAACCGCTGAGGGGCCAATGGACACGCACAAAGCTGCATATCACACTATTTGAGAGGCTTCCGTTTTGGGACGACAAGGCGCACGGGTTATATTCTGATAGCCCCATTTACAATTATAACACTGATAGCCCCATTTACAATTCTAACACCAAGCCAGCTGATGCTTTTGGAAGCGTTCATTCGAGAAAAACAGAACGCTTGAACACACCCCCGCATCATGAGCATCAGCTGGGGTTGGGTGCCGGGGGCCACCCCGCATCATGAGCATCAGCTGGGGTTGGGTACGGGGCGAAGTGTTCAGTAAACACTTCGCCACGCACCCAACCGCAGCTGATGCTCATGACGCGGGGCCCAGTAAGGAAAACTCTACCGGGGCAGGCTCGGGGGTAGATTTGGGAAGCCTCGAGCATCAAGAAACCTTCGGGACACTAGAGATTCAGGCATGAGCTCTCATAATAATAATGTTGCGCAAAGTGCGCAAAATCGCCCATTTGTGCATTTTTTGCCAAATCACGGGGCGGTGGTTGAACTGGTGGTTGAACTGGGCGGTGGTCGAACTGGTGGTCGAACTGGTGGTCGAACTGGCGGTGGTCGAAAGGTGGTCGAACTAAGAGCCTTGACAGGACAACGAGTTCGACCACCGTTCGACCACCACAAGTTCAACCACCACCCCCAAAAGTTCGACCACCACCCAGTTCAACCACCGGTTCAACCACCACAAGGTAGTTTGCCACAAAATCACCTTTTGGCGCAATTTGGCGCATTTTTTTGCGAATTGCGTGTAATGTTTCCCGGTTGTAAAGACCAACACAGTGCTGCTCATGCCACGAGGATCCCGGCACGAGCAGCCCACTTTGGGTGACAATGACGATCAAGCAAATACACACGATGGTTCGTCGACTTCTTTCACGCCATAAGCCGCGCTAGCAATGTAATTGCTCGAAGGTTAGCTTACGGACATCAGATGGTGGATGATGGTGGCGCCCATGTCACGAGTGTGCAGAAACATCGTTGACCTTTAGGCCTTTAGGGTGATGCTGATGCTCAGAACGAAACAAACGCAACAAAAACACAGAGAAGTGCTCTGTCGACCTTTTCCACGTCGTCTGCCGCACCACTGAATCAACCGAATAATGCAAACAACATCAAAACAAGCGAAACAAAATTGTTTATGCTTCCGCCTGCATGTACGCCGCGGCACCGACAATGGTAAACTAGCCCCGGCAAAGAGTAGCAATAGCAGTAGGTCTACGCTCCAACCGAAAACAAAGCCTTCCGTCCAGCGGCGCGACCAGCGTCGGCTTCAATCCAAGTTGCACGCACACATGATCGGGTAGCAGCTGCAGTATGTCGCCAAAGACGCAACTCTGTGGGCCTAAGCCGAACGATCCGAAGATTTGTGACGAGTGTCTAGCTTTTAGACAAATACGAGGACCAGCAACACAGCATGCAGCTTGAACCATGTTCATATTGCCAAGGCAAAGAGGCATCCCTAAGCGCCCGGCTGCTGGACATCAAGATCTTCCGACATTGGTTTGACTTGTCTGCTGCACTGCAGCACACAGGCTCAATGTCTTGGCCCTGCTTGCGGCAGTGGTTCACAATGCCCTCTGCTGCAATCTCCGCAGTGCCATATCCGGAAAACTCCGAGAACACGCGGACGCCCTGCAGCACTGCGCTACAGAATCATCAAGAATACATTGTAAACTACGAACAAGCATCAGGTGGGACGGAACGCCGAAAATACTCGTTGCAAACAAGACTCACTCCAGTGAACGTCCGACACCAGTCTCACTGCTGCGGCCACGAATCTAGCCATAAACCCGAATGCCTTTAGGACTTTGCTTGGCACATGCACGTGATGCCTTTGAGCACCACCCCTGCAGGTAGAGGTGGCAACTGCCAAGTTTGCAGCACCAGCATCGGCAATGGACCGCTTCCTTTTATTGGGAGGGTTGTTCTGCTTCGATTTCGGTTTGCGTTTCGCACCTTTCGTCAGAACGGTTGGTGTCGCAGCGGCTGCGTCTTCACACAGGCCAGCAACAGAGCCGAACATGAGACCGGCCAATGGAGTGTCGTCGTCATCACACATTGGCTCCATCAGAACAGGATCGCTGCCAAGATCAGGGGGCTACCGACCTCCTGTACAGATATGCGATGCTATGGTAACTCAGCACCTGCTGTTGCCGCCGACTACATTCCAATGACATGACTCATGTCGAAGGCTCTCTTGAAGCTCTGAACCCTGCATGTCTCAATAAACCTGAATGCGCATCCGGCAACCAAAATCACACACGAGATCATCATGTCAGACTGTCATGCCGCTTGCTACATCGACTAAGAACCGCTGGCGGCTGGCGCCCGCACCTACACACCGACATGGACCGTGCGAACTTGCGAACCTGCTCGCACTCGCACTCCCTCACTTTTACTACTCGCACTGATCTCTTTCTGATCTGTGGCGGCTGCGGCTGGACCGGCTGGAGTCTGCTTTATAATTCTATGAGCCCACACAGTCTGTACAATGCAACCCAAAGCAACGCCGACCCCGCCGCAGGGTGAAGCTAGTAGTACAAGCATCCTGCACTGGCCCGGCCACTACAAGGCCCCCTCACGCACGCTTCAGCAACATGTCGCGCAAGGGGTCCATATAGGTCAACAACAGCAAATCCAGAACTGTGCGCCTCCGCGTCCAAAGCCCTCCGGAGCCCCAACCTTGAAAAACAACGCAGACAGAGAGAGAGCGAGAGGGAGAGAGAGAGAGAGAGAGAGAGAGAGAGAGAGAGACAGAGAGCGAGCACTGCATCTCTAAAATTGAATCTGTGAGTCTCTGAGCATCCGACAACAGAAACCTTCACGCTCGACACGCTTCAGTGCCTGCATGGTGCAATCAAATGAATCGTCCGAATCTATTCCCGATAAATTATAAATTCAGCGCTTTTTGCCAACATGGCATACGCATTGAGGCACGGCTTGCCTCATGAACAACGTTGAAAGGGGGCTTGTCAAACCATTCAGCGGTCATCATGACATCCGCCACGTGTGGCAGGATCTTGCAAACAGCTTCCACTCGGTTCAATGTATCTGTCCGGTGGTACGAGAGCCCGATCTGCCTGCACTCGTCCAATGCCTTCTGTCCTAAGATAAGGGGTCTGAGTCTGAAACTCTGGGTTCTGGATTGCACGTGCAACGTTGGGGGCAGTGCTGCCGAAGAAGCAGAGCGGTTAGGGCATGTCTGTGTGTGCCGATTACATCTGTGCAGTTGACTCAGCCACGGCACTGTTTGCGTGCAGCAGCCTCAGCAAATCGGGACCTTGTAGGCGGTCGGGTTGTCGAGGAGCCAGCTCGTCAGGCTGGATCTGCCCATGTAGAACCGGATCGTCAGCAACCTCTGGAGACTCTGAAAGTCCCGCAGCAGCACCAGCAATCGGCGAGACCTGATTCTGATAGGCACTGACAGGGGTCTCAACAATCACAACGAATAACTTGCCAACAAGTGGTGGATTCAAACCTCTAGCTCTAACAGGGCTGCGGATTCGCACCGGACCCACAAGCAACCACGCCTGACCAGGGTTTACCGCCGCTGCAGCAGCATCTCCATCGAGCGTGTAATCAAGATTGGCCAGCTCCGCGTCTGTGTCAGCATCAGACCTTTTGTCATCGTCTGTTGCCACGCTCTCACTGGCAGGTGGCTCGAGCTCCCTGTCAGAGTCATCGTCACCAGCAACCTCAGCCACCTCAGCCTCATCAGCTGCTGAATCTGCAGGTGCTGTTGCCACGCGCTGGCGTCTTTTTCTACGCGGCGGCTGCAGCAAGCCTTTCTGGATGCGGGGATCCATCGTGGCTGTTCCTGACCAGCAGGGCGCAATCACATCACATGGCAGCACCCGTGAACACAACTCAGCGTGCATGGACATGGCCATGGGTCTGGCCTTGCAACCAATCCTGAAGACAGCGATAGAATTCTAAAGACTGCCCAGGTGGGATGTAGACCTTTGACTGCGAGTCCTCACCAGCACGGTCGCAACCATCTCCTTGTGCTTCCGCTGGAGCTGCAGTCCACTTCTCTTGCAACACGAACTTCAATGAAGCATAGTAGCCCTTGGACGCCCCGTGTGAAAAGCCATATCTACCAGCGTACTCAGTGAGCTGGGGCAGATGCCATCGCAACAGCTGGTAGTATTCCAAGAACGACTGGGCATTGAAGCGTTTGTTCCCTAGGTTAGCCTTGCCTTTTGATTTGCTGCTGGGCGACCATCCATTCTTCTGCAGGTACTGAGCAATTCCAAGTCTAGTATCGTCGCAGGTACATAGCTGCGGATGCTCAAGCTCTGTTTGGACACTCACAAAACAAGAAGCTAAAGCACCATCTTTGACCATTCCAGTATCTGACATCCATCGAACAGCCGGAGCCAGTTCCGGCAGTTGGAAAGCATGCGGAGGTAGCGAACCTCCATGAGCCAATGCAGCAGTGGCAACGTCACACACCGCCCTCCTGGGCAAGACACCACTGGGCCATACGCCGAACTCAGACTCAAACCCACGATGAAAGCACTGCGGCAAAGGAGCACGAACATTTCCGCATCGGTGTTGTCATCGCCATCCCGGCCATCCCCAGAATCACTATCCCCAAGGTCCTCAAGGACTGCGGCCTCAACTAAAGAGTATGACACACCGGGTAAGCTGCGTACCTCAGTCGCCGGGGCCGGAGCTGCAGCTGCAGAAAAGAACCACATCAACCACGTCACTGTCGCGACGCTACGTTGCATTCACTCCTTCACAAATACGACTGAAGACTAGCACAGCTGCAGTTCGGTACTCGTGAAGCTGCATGATGTCACACGTCTCTTGGTGAAAAAGCTTGGGAATGCGGAGCATCGAAACCTCGACTTGCTTGGCGATTACCTTCGCGGGAACATGTTCACTGGCGGCCGCCACACGGCCATCCGACAGGACCTCGACGGCGATGCAGTCCTTGAAGTCCTGGGCTTTACTCACGGACTCACGGCTCGCAGCATAGGCACACACACACACAAACACAAGCGCCTACGTATGCACAGCACAACAAAAACATAGAAACGATGAAGCTAGCTGAGCCACATCCTGCGCCAAGTGCACACACCGTTGCATGTACATGTTGGCGGAAGGGTTAATGTTCAGAACACGAAACACTGTCCACTCCCCAGCACGCATGCACCCACGCAAGGCGTAGCATCTTCCCCTATGAAAGACTGAGCGAATGTGCTCCCTTCGCAAGGATAAATCCAACTCGGATTCGGACACTAACTGACGCTGCCGGTGTTTGGCAGCTACGACAGCAAGGCTTTCCTTGAAATTGGCATTATGTGCACGTTCTTCAAGCAGGTCGTCAAAGTTGGGCGCGCCACTCATGCGACAAACACATTCCAGAAGATCGCATTTGCTCCGCCAGTTTCCAGGACACAACGCTGGTATGCCCCCCAGCAGCTCTCTCAGGTTATCAACAAACCATGGACAAACAAAATCGTTGTTCTGTCGCCGTCTCATCGCTGCCGACACAGTCATCGGGAGAGTCCGATGCTTCCAGGAGATGCTCGCGGTATTCCCCGCCTTTGTCCAGAAATTTGTGCGCCACAGCCTCAGTCTAGGGTCATGGCATACGTTTGGCCTCAACCTCCCGCGCCCTTTCTGTGACCAACAACATTTCTAAACTTCTGATTAAACGCGGGAGAGATGCGCCGAGCGCGGCCTTGTTGTCAGCGGCGTCATAAGATGCAACCAGGAGCTTGGCTATTTTCCGAGTCCCTCGAAGACAGTCGCTGGCCTACAGCAATTGCAGCTTGTAACTTTGCAAACTTAGGGCTGGAAGTGTGAGGGTGGGCCGGGGCTGGGATGGGATGTCACATTGCTACACCGCTACACTCGGTCTCTCGGTCTCGGTCTCAGGTTCACAATCGGCCTGTTCTGGGCTGTCGAAGCGCGACACGAATGGTTTCGCCAACATGATCAAGCTCCAAGGGAGCTGCAACCAGTAGGAAAAGGATTGTTTGGTTCGAAAACACATCCGTGCAACGGCTGTCCGGTAATGGTCTAAGACTTCAGATGCCTTTGCAGCATCCAGACTGGACAGATGGTCCACTGCCAGCTGGGTGTGTCGTGTCAGCTTGCCGCTGACCTTCTGCAACGAAGAAACGGCCTCCTCGTGGAGGCCACAAGAAAGGGCGACCGCCATGCGGCCCTCCATAGGGCACTTGTCTGGAACCGTCGTTCGCGATGTGTCAGCAGCTGGTACCGAATTGCCCGGCAGTGTCAAGGTGCTATGATCAGCGGGTTTGTTGCCACGTTTGCGGGCCTTCCTCTGCTGCTGTTTAGCTTCCACCTTCTCCTCGTGCGTGTGGCAAGGGCAGCCGTGAAGAATTCCACTGAAGCGATGAGCCCAACCAGCTAAGCTTCTGCATAACCCGCACATGACCCAAAACTCAGACCCCTTGACACTAGTGGCGTCGCAGATCTCGGCTATCAAGTCCATTGAAAGAACTTCCCCGGACAAGTCCAGCTGATCCTCGTCACGCCCTGGGCCGAAATTGTCCAGCTGCATGTACTGAAAAGCCTGTTGCCTAGGCCACACCCACGAGAGGACCTCGTGAAGATACATCCACCTGTGCTCACATAGCTTTGGGCACACTGTTTTGAAGAGGTCCGTGAATTGTCGTCTGTAAGCCTCGGTGGCAAGCAGGGCAAGTTTCAAAAGAAAAGGAGCCAGGGAGGAGAGGGGCTGGGGGAATCAAGACAAGACAAAGCTCAAAAGTTCACGACAGGAAACCTCCGGAACAGCTGGATTTTTCTGGATGCACAC
Source organism: Symbiodinium sp. CCMP2456 (assembly GCA_905221635.1). Taxonomy (NCBI): domain Eukaryota; class Dinophyceae; order Suessiales; family Symbiodiniaceae; genus Symbiodinium; species Symbiodinium sp. CCMP2456. Next base: position 45,363 of record CAJNDV010011681.1, read on the forward strand.
GCTTCTGAATCTCTCAAGCAAATGGTAGCTGCCAAACGCGCGGCTTATCACTGCCAAAGTGTCTCTAAACCGAGACCAGCAGGGAAATGCGGCTGGTAGTTCTTCCATCACCTTGCAATACAGATCGCCTACTCACCAACTCCTTCCGATTCCAAAACCACCGACCTGACCCGACCCTAACCGAACTTCAAACCCAAACACGTTGCTCTCATCAGAGATCACATCCTGAACGAAAGAAACTGATGATGAGGCAAGAATTGGGCTGGAGCACATGATGGATCGCGTGGTCGCAATCCGCGAAGGGCAGGCTATTCGAGAACAATCGGACGGCGTCATCCGCAGGATCAGGCAGAGTCCATATCCCTGATTCCGCGCCGTAGTCGAACATGAGGGTAGACACCCTCTTCGTCGCTGCACGAGCATCTTCACACTCTAAGCCTAGCGCATGGAGCAGGAGCGCCCCTTTGTGAGTTGCACTTGCGCAACGCGCGCCAACAATGCTTAGGGGCAGAAGACGACTCCTGATGTCCACCCGTCCTTCTGCCAGCAGAGCGGAACAGTGCAAGTTCTCTGACCCCACATAAGGACTGCTGCCGGCACCGAAAGTGCAAATGTCGGCCTCCGTTACAAAGTAATCTCTCCCGGCTTGGGGAGAAGCATCAGATCTCAGATGCAAGTGCCATGTTTTGGACAAGCTGAAAATGTACCGGCGTGCGTACACCATTGATGCCAGATCTAGTTCAAGTCGTGCCCGGAACACTGTGGATCTCCCTGGCGCCTCGATTGGCTTCTGCAGCACATGTGCTGCAAGCTCATCTTGCAAAGAAAGTTTCAGTGACCTTGGCAAACACTGTGCGCGCAGGTGCGGTCCAACCGAACGCAGGCACGCATGATCAGGAAGGAGAACGACTGGAACTAGGGCTGTGGCAACTGCAGCGTTTCTTGGATTTCGTTCGGGTTGTTCCTCGAATGGAAACGCGTCTATATGTCACAGCGGCCACAGCAGTGTTGATATTACTTTGCAAGTCTTGCGCGCCGCAGCACTGCACAGTGATTCTCAGAACAAGAGACAACAGAGTTGACAACTGACAACAGCACAAAGCACTGCAATCAGGTCAGGATGCAAACGATCTGCCAGTATTACCGTCAGCAAAAGAAACTCCGGACGATACTCTTGGCCACCAGGGCCACCAGGACGACATTGGCGTCCCTCAGCATGGAACTGCCCCTCCCGTCTGGGAGCCTTGCCTGTGGCCAGACTGCACGACTGCAGCAAGGCGTGTAGTCTGTCACGGACCAGAGGCATGTTGTGCTCCGCTGCTGCCATTTCAACTTCGTGTGCTAGCCGTTCTAGGGGGGTGCAAGGCAAAGCCCCAGCCCCAGTCGCAGCTTCATTTGAAGCTCTGGAACCAACAACCCGGATCTGTCCAGCAGCCGCCGTTGCCACATCTGATCCTGACGGCCTCCGCGCGACCTGGAACACGTCCGATTTCGATCGTGAAAACACAGAAATCTCGCTTGTTGCGGTGTCAGTTGCAACCTGTTGCTGAGCACTCATAGAAACGACTTGTGAAGAGCCAGCAGTACTGGCATCACTGCCGGCCACGCCGGAATCCAGCACATCGACAAGGCTTGGAATCTTTGACAAAGAATAGTGCCTGGCCAATGCAGCATGCCGAGCAAGGTTTGCGGTTTAAGTTTGGGTTTAAGGCTTGAGGGAACCACGAACCAAGCAACAACCAACAACAACAGCAACCACAAGCGACAACAAACGACACAACAAACATAACACAACCAACAGCTTGGACCTCAGGAACAGCCACAGCAACAACGACACAGCAACACCAGCGCAACAACGGCAACAAACAACAACAGCAACACGCCATCAACAGCAACAACGAAAGCAACAGCAACAAGACGACACAGGCCAAAACAACAGACGGGGAACGACGACGACGAACGAAAGGAGCAACACAAACCACAACACAACAGCAGCCCAAGCCCCGAAAGACAAAGAGCATCGACTTGAAAATGACGTCGCTATGGCTATGTGTCCACTGTCCACTCCTCATTCTCTTTTCTCTTCTCGTCTCTTCTCTTCTCCCTCTCTCTCTCGCAGCTGTCTCTCTCGCGACCCCCCCCCCCCCCCCGCCAGCCTTATGTGCTTTTGACACACATCCATGGGATCACGAGGAACTGGAAAAGCACCGAGAAATTGCTGCCATGACATGGTGTCCCCTTGCACATTCTCAACGTTAGCCGACCACAAGCATACCACACCGGGCCCCACGTCGAACAGAAGCCGCACATCTGCGACACAAATGCTGGACAAGTGCCGCAGCTTGGACTTTGAAACATCCCGGCTTGAAGGAACGTGTTTTTCGAACCTTCCTCGAAATGTGCACAGTGCGTCAGTCGAGGAGGCATTGTTGTGGAAGACCAAGATTTCTGCCTCGGCAAAACGGCTGTTGTGTCATCCCTGCGTCACAGGACATGTGGGGCCATCCAAGTCCAAATTCAAGCCGAGACTCATGTTTCATAACATTCACAGTGTCTCGTAGAAGACACCATACATTCCCGACAGGCAGTGTCACATAACGAGAAACCTGGAGCCCCAGTCTCGAGTCGCTCGAAGCTGCCATTGCCCATGCAACTTGCAAGGAATTAATTCGATGATCGGACCGGTTGCTTTTCTCCCTGCATGTTCCCGTTTTCAGCCACGAAGCTATGTGTTGCGCTGCGTGTATGTGTGTGTGGCAATATCATCATGTCACGCCACCTGCGTTGAGAAGGATCCGTGCTGCGATTTGCAAAAATGCAGAATGCAGAAGCCAGCCTCAGTGATGCAATGCAAGCTTCGGGGCTCAGGGCGACGTTACGGTTTAGGAACTACTCTACACCTACCTACGTAGTGTACGGCGCACCCCGTCTGTTTGGCTATTTCGGGGTTTCTCTCTAGTACTAGCTTTTCTTCAGCATGCAGTTGGCCTATGTGATTGCCTCTTTTCCCTATCTACAGAATTAGTGGAAAGAGCTGGCGACACCCTGGTTTCGCA
>CAJNDV010011681.1:48518-70447 GCA_905221635.1 Symbiodinium sp. CCMP2456
CCGAAGGCCTACTTGGAGGATCATGGGACTTAGTAAGTATGGTTATAGGTCCCCTAATTGGGGTTATAATTATAGTTACCTTAGTTATAACCCTACTTACTAAGTCCCATGGCCCATGATCCTTTAAGTAAGCCCCTTCCCTCCACCGGGTCACAGCGGGCCGATCCCGGCCATCAGCAGGTGATGAGGCGAGGCCTAGCCATGTCTCATGCTTTACAAACACTCGCTGCTGAATGGGGGCCAGCGTAGGGTTTAGGGTTTAGGGTTTAGGGCCCGGCCCAGCTAGCCCACAGAATTCACCAGCTTGGTATACGAAAATGCTGGCTTCACGACATGCCGAGAACTTGATTGATTCTCTCTTCTCTGTCAAGACCGCCCTGGCGCCGTGCCACACATTTCCTGAGGCGGCACGCAGGCCATGGTCACGAGGTGTTTTGTCGAATGAATCCTGAGAACCTCGACACAATGGATCCCAGAAACAAGGTCACCATGGGCCACACCTTGACGTTCCGGTTGAAGTAACATGGGGGCCTACATAATTATCAATCCTATTTTGGGGCTCATTATTATCACTAGAGTGTAGCATAATTACCCCAAACCCCTGTTCTAGCCATTAAGACCCCCTGCAGCAGGCTGGAGAACCCGAGGCTGATCCCCTGCACCTCTGCAAAGCCGGTGGCGGCAGCGCAAAGGTCGTCGGAGCGCCTGGGCATGGGTCTATGGCATAGGCGCTTCGGTCCCTCGCCTTTGGCGGGCATTTCGTGGCTCCTGGACAGTCTCAAACCCCCTCGAAGAGACTCACGAGAAAGCCTTGAAAACTCCGTTACTCCTGACTCTCCCAATGGAAGAATCTCAACGTGTCAGGACTGCAGACCAAATAACAGAGCCCACTATACTCTAACCGTTCTCTAACCCCCCAACATCGTGTAGGTCATTATTTAGGCCCCTAGAAAATTGGAAGACATAACATGAAAAGGCTAGGACCTATCAACCGCCGGAGCGCCCTCGGCCCGACAGGGAGGCCACCAGTCGATCCAGGTGAGCCAGGTGCTGGTAGTCCCCATGATCCTGGCGAGGTTTTGAAGGTTCCCACCCTGAACCCTAAAGCCCACAACCTCAACCCAGACTACAGCGAGACGATGTCGACCTGAGTCTGAACGGGCAAGCCGTGGCAGGATGAGTCTTCAAGGGACTTGGCGAAGTTCCAAAGGCTCTGGCCAGTGGTCCTGAATAGAGTCATCGAGAAGGGCAACGATGCCCATGACTCCCAGGACGATGAGGCAGACCTTGACCACGACGGGACCACTCACCTCGTTTGGTGAAACGCTGCGCGAAACCTAACTACTGCTGGTACATCTCCCGTGAGGAGCATGCCTTCATGAAGAATCTGTTCAAGAAGAACCTACATTCTGTGATGCATGTCCCTCAAAACTCAAAAACAAATCGGCCAAGTGGGCTTGGATTGGGCAAATGATTCCTGAACCCTAAACAGCTTTCTGGTGGAGTTCTGGCGCCTTCTGCACCAGCGAGAAAGAAGCCTTAACCCGCTGCACGTCCTGTTGTTGAACAGGATCTAGAGTAGGGTGGCGATAATTTATAAGGATTTAGTGTTTCGGGATGTGCAGGAAGCACGGCGCCGACTGCTCTGAGCCCCTATGAACCCTAAACCTGGGTATAGTATAGTGCATGAGAAACATGAGGTCGGTTTAGGGTTGCATAACGCACGCTCAAAATAGACGACAGTAGATCCACTCGAAAGTTCTAGATGCCTTCGTGGAGGCTCCTTAGAAAATAATACCGACCATAATGGCTGTTGTAACAATGCTCGGGAACGGCACATACCGCAATAAGGATCCTACTGCTGGAGTCCACAGCCCGTCCTCGGTGCACTTCTGGAGGGCACGCTTGCCTTCTGGCCTCGTAGGCGCTGAGTGTTCATGTTTCGAAGGCTGCGTCTCGCATAAGCCCGGAAACAGCTTGAGCAGGCCCTGTGGGAAGTTTTGCCGGAAGTAGAGGCTCTCACTAATGACCAGTGGACCTAGCCCCACTCCGAACCTGCCTTGCGACAATGAACCCAACCTCGCTCGCAAACCGCCCCGAAATAATAGCAAAACGACAAACACGTGTCAAACGAATTGAATGACAAAAGATCACAGCCGCCCACTCGCCAAAATGACAACTTCAACATGACAATGCACGACTTCAAGTGTTTTGCCACGTCAGTTTCTGGCTGTAAGAACCTTTCAAGCCCACAGCCCAAGTAAGACCTTTCACGCACTGGACAATGCCCAATGCCTTCATCGGGATCGTGCCTCAAAACAACTTCAAAGGTTGCTACTTGGACAGCGATCTGCCCGAAACAACTCAAACACACCCTCCACCAACTTAACAGAGTGTGACTCAAGTGCCGGCCTTACCCGGAACTCGCCAATGATACCCGCGAATGTACCATCGCAGTCCTGGCTGTGTTGCTGCCCTCGCTGGTATGCTGAAAAATAGCTAGGGCCGGGCTGTAATGTAGGGGCCTTAATAATTAGAATAGGGTTTGGGGGAAACTTATGCCATAATTCTAACCAAGAACCCCCCAAAACCCTGTTAAAATTTTTGTGGCCCCTACATTAGGATCCTTACGCCGAAGAGGGCCGTAAGTTTCAGACTCCGCAGTGTCTTGGCTTCGATCTTCTCAGATCCAGACACGTAGTTCATGGCAGTGCGTTGACATCACTGAGGTGCTTGGAAATCAGGCTGCGGATGTTGTAAAGGGTATGGTGGCTTACGCTAAGATTCCTGCAATCGGTCTCCAGGCACACTAGTCCTGTGCTCCTCCAGCCTAGTACCTGTATTTTCATTAAGTGGGGTGAATGGTATAAGAGTTCAGTGCAGGAGTGCAGCATTGAGGGTTAGAGCTGAAAACTGACTAAGAACTCGGCAGGTGGCTTAAACCTAGGGTGTGCTTTGCTTGGGGGGGGGGGATCTTTATAATACTTAATAAGCATCCCGTGATATACATCGTCTACATTTTAAGTCCTTTGTAATAGTTTTCTGAAACCCCACGTTGCAGAAACCCATCCGGGCTCCGTCTTCCGATCGAAGTCCCAGAGGGCAGCGGAAGAGGCCAAGTGCGTCCTAGATGACTCCGCTGTTGGGGCATTTGGGTTGGCAGGGTAAAGCGGGCTTGAACTACATGGTTTGGGTTTCCACTAGAAAATCAAGTCACAGGTTAAGGCTGTCGGATTGCACAGCTTCTGCCTACTATAGAAGATTTGGGAGCTTCGGGGGCTTCGGCGTGCAAAGCGGCTTGGTCTGATCCACCCCATCCAGCACTGCTGGTCCAACTGTGCCTTTAACCATTTTCGCTTGGGAGCTGGAGGAGAAAGATACAGCATTGACTCTTGCATTGCTGAATGTCGACATCCCCACACTCATGATGCTTTGTCTCGTGTCGGGTCTGATTCGTCGCCCGCTTACGGCTGCGACTTTTGACGAGGATGCTCATGAGGATAAGTCTAGTCAGAAGCAATGAGTCACTGTGAGAATCTGCGAACTACTAGTAGGAATGGAGACGGCAACAGCCGGTCACACATATGTCAATGTGTAGGAACCAGGGGGGTCATCATCATTAGAATCACGAAGCCCTTAGACCCTCCACCTAGTCACTACCACTATGAGCAATATCCGCAAGCAACAATGCAAATCAAATGACGAGGAAATTAATCATCGAGATCATGTCGAGATCAGAGGCCTCTGTCCTTCGGTATCGGCTGCACCCTTCAAGCACGAAGCTAAAGCCGAAACCCGAAACGAAGCCTTGACATGATGTTGTTCTAACTACTGTTATTCGGTATACGAACAACACATGTTACATTTATTTATACGACGACGACGACGACGAGGACGACTACGACTGCGGCTACCGCTAATGCGACTACAACGCCGACGACAACTCGAATCATCGCCCGAATCCCAAATCAACCTCGGCCCAAAATCCGAAGTCTCAGTGCCCGCATCTCTCCACCGGGCGGCAGCCGCGTAAAGGTACCAGCACCGGGCTTTAAGCTGGCCATGGTCCCGTACCTCGGGGTAAGGGTTTGGGGCTTTGGGGTTGTCGGGCTACGGATTTTGCTAGGCCTAGGGCCTATAGGCTTACGTAGGAGTTTTTATAGGATCTGGGTTGTGGCTTGAGGGTTTATTTGTTAGGGTATATGCGGCTTTGCTGCGTCTTGTCAGGCGTAGATAAGCTTCCATTGGGTTCTGAACACTGGGTTTTGATACGGTCCTGGGTTCCGAGCTGCAAACCTATGGAGTTTGGGCGTTCGGAGTTGAAGGGATGGGAAATTGCTGATTACAGCATTTTTCTAGGTTGCGACCATGCCTTGGTCCACGTCTTCTGCGCAAACGGTGCTGAAAGCTTGCCCCGTTCTTTTGGAGAGAGGTGCAGGTTCGGGATGCAGAGCAAACGTGGAAGCATGGAATGAAGTCCTCTCAGCGAATTATCTCGCCCACTCTCAAACAACACATGCGCGCACATGCATACATGCTGGCATTCGACCATTACTGCTAGTACTTCCTGCGCTCTTATAGTTGCTGCAATGCACATGCTGATGGTGGACATTGCTTAATATGCAGATTCCATACCCAAATGCCCTAAAGCCCAAAGCGGAGCAACGATAGCCAGGAAACTGCCTGGCCGCGAAAGCCATCGCTGGAGTCTTCGGCTGACCGCCAAAGCACCGAGACTTAGTCGGCAATACCTTGGGTTCAGGGTATGTCATCGGCTTGAGGTTATGGCTTCAGGGCTGTCAGCACTCTCAATTAGGACCTGGCATTATCCCAGTTCAGGGCTTTCAGGGTCCGTTGTTTTTGTTTGTTTTTTTTTTTGGGGGGGGTGGCGAGCCGGAGGATGCCACAGCGCCAGATCTCAATAGCGCCATCTTGTGGCAAGCTCAGCGAACCACCAGACGAAGGTGGCACGCGGCGGCCTCATCACATGCCCACCCCAGCATGGAGGGGGCTGAGGGCTCGTCGCCGTCGTGCGCAGAAGGCCTGAAAAGGCTACCTGCCGAGCTCCTGCTACGAGACACTAGTAGCAGCACCAACCTCAAAAAATTAACCAGAGACTTGCACTCCACGGGCGCTTGCTGGCAAGCTACATGCGAAACGCATGGCGTCAGGGAGCGAAGAGAAAGAGAGAGAGAGTAAAGGGGGACAGGACAACAGCAAGAAAAAATCCACAAGGAAGCGAAAGAAGGCAGAAAGCACCGCGCAAGACAAGCAGGATGAAAGGGAATGCAAAAACCGGAAGCACAACAGTATGTCGTGCTGGCAAACAGCAACAGCGGAGCCATGAAACCGAGGACCAACGTGCAGAGCAATCATTGCCGACACTGAACTGTTGCCGAAACGGGCGTCTACCTGCCGAAACAGACGGGCAATACGAGCAATGGGCGTTTTCCAACACAACACGCAGGACAAACAGCAACATCACCAAACGGCGAACCAACAACAGGGCAACAGCAAAGGATTTTCCGAAGGCATTCTTGTCGACAGCATGATGTACGAGGAGAGCGAAGTCAACCGAACAAGCACGCGAGAAAGCAAACTCATTTCGCGCAGAACGCCTGGCACATCGAAGTGCGGAAAAGACACCATGATGCCAGACCCCAGCCCAGGAACATTACTTAAACGGGGCACGGCGATTCATGGATCCAGCAGACAGCAACATCAACGTCGGCCGCCCTGGCGACCAGGTGCTGAGGGTTCGTTTGCGGCAATCGCTGCGGTGGGAATAAGATCCCCTCAAGGACCTCCACGAACTTGCACAGCTCGAAGACCCTTATCGCGGAGTATGCCAGCCGTTCATGGCTGCATATGTGCAGCCGGCAAATTCTCCTCGCCCAAACAGGTCTGCTTCAGCGCCTGTCCATCACTGATCCGGGGTGCAAAGAGCCGGCAAAGCGATCTCGTTACTGTAGCTGAATCCGGTGGCGACAAAAGCTTCTGCCTGCTCCACTCGGCCAGGATGGGTTTGCCCTGGGGGTTTAGGGTTTAGGGTTTAGGGGCCACGGCCGCACACGGAGCCTTCGCCACACACGGAACCCATGACCCCGACTGTGTGCTGATGCACAACCTCCTACAGTAGCGTCCGCCGCTTGGGATGCAAAGCTTCACTTGAGCCGTCTTGGTTTCGGGCTTAAGGGGGTTAGAATCACGGGGTGTTCTCTAAGTGTTTCTTAATGGGGATCCTGCTGTCAGGTTGGATTTGGGGTAGTTTGGGATTGGCGGTTCAAGCTCATCTTTGTTAGCGAAGCTGACGAGTGCTGGACTGTGCATGCCGACTGCTGACAAGCAGCTCTCCGCTCTGGAAACTCCATTCGCATGGCCTGGGCAGCTTGGACAACCGGACTAATTTCGACGACAGGTCCCGTCCCGACGGTACTCACGCAGACATGATAATGCTAGCGAAACCTGGAAACAGCTCTAAGCCTCTAAGCCCTCAAGAAGCTATTTCGGGAAGCTGTTACGACTACAACTATCGGGTGAGCACGCTCTTGTGGCTCTTGATTTGATCTGTGTGGGCAGTCGAGCAAGCCATGCAGCGCAGTGCTCAAGGAGGCATCCCAAAGGCTGCCCAACCCTTGAAGCCCCACACCCTCCTTACATGAGGCTTGCTTGTCGTGCCTGGCTGTCCTGGAGCGCTCTGAAAATGCACGGCCGAAGGCCTGAACCATGAGTTATCCCAACAACCAAATCTCCTTTTGCATCCAGGCCTATTGCGACCGCCGGGTACCCTAAAGCAAATCTCCTAAACCCTATAACACCTATAGGACCTATACCACGGATACCCAGATCGCAGCAGGCTGAGGCCCGAACAGTAAAGAAGAAATCCATCTGCTCACTCGTCAGCTTGCCCTTCTTTGCCTGGCAGATACTGGTCTTCATGGCCAGAATACTCTGATGATGTCTCTTCTCACGAAACCCACCTTCAAAATCTTCCGAGTCTTTCGGGCTCAGTTGGAGGCTTGGTTGGCTCGAACTCTGGTTCGACTAAGTTCCCCAGTAACCTTTACGTTACTTTCGTTTTCCACTACTACATTCTGTCTTAGCATAGGGCGGATCGAAAATGAGACGGTCCTGAGTCTATCAGAGTACAACTACCGGGTGCAGAAACCTGGTCCCCTCGGCCCCCGACTCCTTTTGCAGGTTCCTTCGCTAGTTCCAAGCACAATTGGATACAGCGCAATTCCCGCTACCACAAGCTATGGGCACAACATGATGCATTGCTGTAAATAATGTCATGATCTTCATTTGTAACCCCTGTTTGAGGCAATATTACTACCCTACACCTACTATTTGAACTTGCTAAGAAGCCTTTGCCGCCGGAAACCCCAAAAGCCCAACCAGCCCTGAACCCACACAAATCCCAGAACTCCCTTCAAAACCCTCAGAGAACCCTCTCAAATCAAACACCAAACACAAGCAATGTATAAGCTAACCCCAAAGCCCACCGAAATACCAGTACGAGCAGCAAAACAAAGCAGGTGGGGGCGGGAAGCCTCATCGAGGTCCTGGAAGACGCGCCAGAGCCTGTCCAGCAAAGGGTGAGGAGGGAAAGGGGCCGAGTTTTTGGGGGAGATGAAATAGGGACACGACTGCTGCCGGTACATACAGGGGTGTCCATCAGCATAAAAATGCATCTTCGGTGTCGCAAGCTTTATGGAACGGCCCCACACCAAAAACTGCGTAAGGCAGTCCTCCTGTGAAACATCTCGTGTATTATGGAGCAGACATTCAAACGGCTTCATTTTCAAGAACGCCTCTTGATGGAAACATCTCGTGGATTATGGAGCAGACAAACGGCTCCATTTTCAAGAACGCCTCTTGATGGAAACATCTCGTGTATTATGGAGCAGACATTCAATCGGCTCCATTTTCAAGAACGCTTCTTGATGGAAAACATGGACACCCCTAGTCTTAGCTTCAGCTGCTGCACCGCCGACACAATCCACACCAGCAGCCAGCTCCCGAAAACGAAGATGTGGGAGATGAGGACGATTCTAGCAGCCGAAACAGGTAGTGCCCAAGATGCCGCCACTGAAGCCACGAAAGGCAGCACACACCATTGAGCCGGCGAGAAAGGCATCCGGGCCATGGTAAACACGATGAGCTGTAGGTTCATCCAGAAGAAGTTCAAGCCCGTGAGTAGCAGCACCAGCCGCGGCGAAGAGGCCACCAACTCATGCTGCCAGAATTGAGCAGCGAAGAAAGTCACGGCTATAGGCAGCAGCTCCTTGAGCGCGATGGGTCCAGCAGCTTTAAGGGTGGTAACCAATGGCGCCAGCCACATGGTGCACACGACGGCAGCAATCACCTTGAGGAGAATGCAGTCAGGAGCTGCACGCAAGAAGCCCTTCCATACCTCTGGACCAACAACACCTGCCAGCAGCATCGCCGACATCACAGTGAACTGACCTTCAGTGACGCCCATCTCACCAGCCGCAGTGGGGAACACACCAGTGTGGTACTCCTGCCACGCGGCCAGCAGAAAGCCGATCATCATAGATTCCATCGAGAACATTATCCAGGGCATGCTGCTGCTGCATGCGATCGACGCCAGCGCCGCGTGCTGCAGCAAGTTCGCCACACTGTCAAGGCCATGGTCGAAAAGCTGGCCCAGAGGCGAAGAGGAGCCCGTGCGGCGAGCTTGCTTGCCATCAACAGCATCCATCGCCTGGTAGAACAGCATTGTGCTGCACCAGCTGAAGGAAAGCCATCGAGGCGGTGCTTGGCCAAAAAAGGGATCGCTGTACCACGAGGCCGCGAAAACGGCGCACAAAGGGACGAAGCCGATAACGGTGACCAAATTCGGAGCCAACCACATGGGCAGAGCCTCCGCGATCCGGTTCCAGATCGGGTTCATGACTTTGTCCCAGTATGTATATTCGCCCGGCTTGTACTGGTGGTGGAAGATCTGGTCGGCGCCCTCCTCCGTCAGAACTCGTATCATAGCCATGGCTCCAGTGCGACTATAGCAGGTCTCGAGCCAATCAAGCTCTGCATTTGCACCATATGACATTGGGGACTTGAAGCAAGTGTCTCTTAATCAGGTTCAGACATCTATAGGCTGACATGAGACTTTCCACAATTGCCAGGCCTCTTGTGGTAGAGCTGCTGTGCCAGGCCGTGGTGCGGACGCAGAAAGTTGCGCCAGACAATGCCATGCAGAGTCCGCAGCAACCTCGGATGGAACCGCGGAGCGTTTATGCGGCTGGAGATTCTCTGTGCAATTTCAACCACCCCGTCTCCCAGTCTTTGCACCTAACAGGACAGGGAGCTGAACGATCCGAAAGAGCCGGGCAAATTTCAGGATCTCGAGAATCCGAGAGGAGCTTGAAGTGAAGTGGTCCGAGGGCACCACGTTCCTGGGCAGTGCGTGGAATGCCGGCCTGGACCCTTTAGAGAAGGGCTGAACACCCGAAGGACCAAAGAGAAATCCCGTCACAAAACTCCATTACTTGCCTGAACAGACAAGGCTACCGTATGCAACTACTGCAAGCCTACAGAAAAGCTGCGAATGAACCTTTGATGTACTCTTGCAACTGTCAAAAGCATCCCAAATCCTCAGCCAAAGCGCATGGCCATGGCAGACAAATCCTCGGGGAAGAGGTATGTCAGCAGCAGGGTATCTCCTGGTCAGGGTTTAGGGGTTCAGGATTTCAGGGTTTAGGAGTTTCACGTTCAGGGTTTAGGCTGGAGGACGGGAATGGAGTCTGTGGTGTCACCCCCCAAGCCGTTTCACCCCCCAAGCCCGCAACCGGATACACCTCAAGCAGCCAACCCTTGCAACTTCAGAAATTGTGTGTGGTGGTGAAGGCCGCCTGCCAAGCTAACCATGGCCATCACATCCAGAAAAACTCGTCCAGAGCGCATGTACCCATTCATGAAGATGCAGCTCAGAATAGCCTTGCAAAGGGGGTGAGGGCGAGTGATCCTTGATTTTCAGAAAGAAGAGGCTTGCGATACTAGCCCCTGAAACTGCCACGAAACCGCCGTCCAAGCTGAGCCGATGTCATACGATCGGCAAACTGTGGCGATGATAGTATTGACTGCCTAGCCTGCCTGGTTAAAGGCCATGCTGCAGTTGGAGACCTTTCCGCGGATTTCTGCGTGTCATTTACATATACGCTTGCTGCCTCTATGTCTGCAGCGTGCCGTGATGGGTCTCCTGGTCTAATACCTCCCTGTGACCATCTTCGTACTGTCGTCTCCAAAACGCCCGAAAACAATCCAATTTCTTATCGGACAAGGAGCCTCCACGCAAAAGAAGAATAAGACGAACGTGTTTGCTATCGCCAGCGACTGCGTGTGCTCCGTACTGAGCCCGAATACCAACAGTATGTCTGGAGCAAAGAGTGTGTACATGGTGAGGACAGCAAAGGTAATGGCGAAAATATCGGAGTGCACCATGACGTTGGTGAGGTTGAGGCACACCCATCGGCCGTACCTGCCACCTAAGTCACGGACTCACAGTTACGCACATTGCAGCATTGCCAGTGGCAGGAGCGACAATCCGCAGGCTTTACCAGTAGCAAGTTTCGCAATACAGCCAAGCTGCGCTTGTGACTTGTCAAACTCAGGCAGTCCTGACAAAGCACAAAGCAGGTCAGCATAGAAGGTGCTCATAAACACGCGAAAAAGAGCCCAACGGCATGGCACACAGCCGGATGGAGCATAGGCCATAGTCCTTGGTTTTGATCGTCTCATCCAACTCGAAGGCTTGGAAGAGGCATCGCATGAGCTTGCGGAGATCCCGCAGCCGCTGCCTCGGTTCATGCACTTGAAGGTTACAAAACATGAATGGTATGTAATACAATACAATACAACATAATAAGACATAGTGTAATGTAATAATATACAGTACAGTATACAGATTTATAACAATAAAACATTCAGGTTATGCAATGAAACATGAAACATTATAATATAAGATAATATAGTAAGGACGCCAAATATCTACAATATGATACAGTCTAGTATAATATATTATGGTGAACTATAGCATAACATGATATAACATATAGTGGCCTAATATATAAGAATATAACTTTATATAGCATAACACGATACCATCTCATAGAACATAATATCATCGAATACAACATCATATTATATAGTATAACATCATATGATGGAGTATAACGTAATAGAATACAAATCACAATCCAAAGCTGCAAGAGCTGTGAAGAGCGTTTCCTGAGCTTAAACGCCCATGGCCTATGATTGAAAGATCCGAAGCAGCTCCGGAGCCTTCTTGGGTTGGACCCCAGAACCGATGTGTCGTGCGCAAGGCGTAGATCCCGCTCCAGTCATCTGTCTCTCAAACCACTCATGTAGCGACAATCTGCTCCAACGCCGATCGCTCCGCATTCGGAGCTGCTTGACAGGGCACTCACCGATATCAACGGGGATTAGCTCTGCTATATGCCGAAGAGCTGATTGTTCTGATCGCACCAGTCCAGGGTATCAACCTGCAGTGCTCCGGACACGCGTCAAAAGCCTCTCCATGCCCTAGAGTATACGAACAAAAGTGAAGTCTATCGAAGTTGCACCTAACGCCTGACACACGCCTCTAGGGTGAACTCGCCGAAACCTTCGGGTCTCAGATCTTAAACCTCACACCGTTTTCCCCACATCGCCGTTTCTTATTCTGGGCTGGCTCTTAGACCCCGTGGACGTGACAAGCTCTCTTGTCTTAATGTCCAACAGAGGATAACAAAGACATTTATATAACAAAGGCATTTATCAGAGATCCTGTAGCCTACCCTTCCGCAGCATCCTGATCCCTATATCATACTAAACCAGACCACGACTCACCAGACTAAATTAGACTCGCAGAATAGACGAGTAGACTATATGTGGACGACTAGGCTAGGATGTCCTACACTCTGCTAGGCAATGCTATGCTGTGCTGTACTTTAAACTATACTTCATCTTGCTACACTATAAACCACTACACAACACTAGGCTACACCACACATCTTGATATACTATGCCATACTACACTACACTTGGCTACACTACACTATGTCGGTATGTCGTGTAGCCATCTGGAAATCCTTGCCGGGCACGCCTCGGTGTTCTCCCCATCTCCTGGTTTCATCTCAGTGGGGGCCTCCGACACAACCTCGGCTGGTCTTCCCTCTTTATGGTATACTACAGAAATATGTACATATATATATATATATATATTCATATAACTACACATACGAAAGTAGAATCACATGAATAAACAAACAAATATGTATACATCTAAGTATAAAAAGGTGTGTATGTATGTATGTATGTATGTATGTATGTATGTGTGTATGTATGTATGTATGTATATACATATATATATATATATATCTACACGTATTTTCTATATTCACTTATATACATATGTAGATACATATATACATATATACACAGAGAAAGGTATAATAACCTATACATACATACATACATACATACATACATACATTAGATACATACACACACAGACATATATATATATATGTGTGTGTATGTGTTTTTTTGCACATATAACACCACCCAAACTGCAGCATGCTATGCGGAACATCCAGTCAATTTCAACATAGCATAACAGCTAGACTAGATGGATACATGGATAGTGGCCCCACGGGAAATTGAGGGCTTCAATGCGTTCGGATGTAGGACTTTCCTGTAGCACTCGAAGGGATGATTGGCAAAGAGGGCTTGCGAGAGGTTTAGGTGTGAGGGGTCGTCGGGGAACTCGGACCCTCGTGCAGCGGACAGCCATGTTTAGGGCTTTAGAGGTTTAGGGGTTCTGGCTTCAAGGCTTTTAGGGGTTTGTGAGAGCGGCACTCCCGCAGGTGATCAGTCAAGTCTGGAGACTTTGCCTGCAGGAAAACCTTACAGTAAAGCCTCTATCGGATGCGCAATCAGCCTTCCATAAAATCCCTTAATCTGAACCCAAATTATTCTTTCCAACCGTTTTACCGAAGCCCTAAACCCGAAACCCTGCTCGTCAGGTGGCTCGGACCCGAAGACCTCCGACATCTGCCAAAGCGTTGGCGCACTCGTTGTTGATGAGGTCCCCGGCCACCTTCATGGCGTCGAAATACTAGAAGACACCCCTTAGCTAAGGATAGACCAACACCCATTTAGAGGGATCCTCTACATGGTAACAAGCCCTTAACTTAAGGATGTTGGTGGGATCCACTTTATGGTTTCGGGCTGCAGGGTACATCCCGTACTATTTTGCAACCTGCATTGCTGAACGAGTTGCTGGGGTGGGTGTGTGATGTCTCAACAGTAAGTTCTCACGCATCAGCCACAACTGCCACAAGCCCCTCAAGGGTAAGTAGTAATTATGCAGCATGTTTATCAAGCTGCTGCTGCACCCTCATCTTCCTGGCAAATAATCTACTTCATCACTGCACTGAATTCTCGACTAGCCGCATTGCGCGAATTATCTACTCTCACTTCACGTGGATAAGCACACTAATTGCATTATCATGTTTCTCCCAGAGGCAGTTCAGCTCACAGGGCGATGCAGAGCTGTCAGTAACACCCTTCAACGGCAATGCACCACCTGTTCCAGCGCACACTGACACTCCGCCATTATAATCAAAAGCGCTGCGGTAATCCTCAAGCCTCGAGCCCCCCAAGATGTCGCAATGTAGGGCTTCGGGCTCTCTTAAAGACGCGGGCTGTCTGTGTGCAGGAACAAAAACCGGCAGTCAGAACTACGGGTCGAACCGGCATTAAAAGATCGTTCTTGCTAACAATTAAAGAAAGGTCATGCGTCAGCTCGTATCAAGAATGACCGTCATGTCTGTTTCACTTCAACGAAGTCAGAAGCTGCTCGGAGGCTCGGGAGACGGCAGACTGAATCACAATACATTCTTTCGGACCGTGTCCCTCCCCAACTTGTCCCCTCCCGCCAGTGGGAAGGAAGCGATGCTCAGGGAATCCGTGGACACACAGTTCTGCAGCAGCGTCCTTCCAGGATATTGACCAACGAAACAGCATCGGAAATGCCTGCCTGCCTGCCAGTGTCCCTCTATTCGTGCCAGCATTCTCGGCTTGCTGCGGCTAGGATGTGACTCACATAACTACTGTTGCAGCTGGTGTAGAGGTAAGTAAACAGCGAGATAGAAGAAACGACATCCAACATCACATTGTATGTCGGATGCGCATATTTGCCTGCACACACGTATACATGCTTCCATACATACGTACGTAGGTGTATATTATGCGCATGATGCGTATATAATATATCATATGCACTGAACTATAAATAAATAAATAATAAATGCATTATCTATATATATATATATATATATACATACGTGTGTGTGTGTGTATGCATGCATGTGTGTGTGTGTGGGTACACATACTAGCACACAGGCACTTTGAGGTCGTCATAGCAAGAGAGAAGAGAAGACGATAGACAGGCAGATGAACATTAGGCACTGTAGTATATTGAATATGATAAATGAACATTACATTGTAATTACCATCGACTGAATACAATCATACAAACTTAAAGTTGGATTTGGCTCCGACTGTGAGCGCCTGTGCTGAGGGTGGTGTAATGAATTGATTGCAGCCGCCTCGCACTAGGCACAGCCCAACTTCCGCAGGCTGGTAATTCTCTGCAAAAGAGGTGAAGAGGGGCAGCCTAGCAGACCTCTTCGGCACAGTGCGACCTTTTGCCTAAACCCAAAGCCCTCTCCTGCGATAGGCCCGGCCCTGCAGAAGTGGGTGGCACTCCATGGCACGCCGGCAGTGGCGGGCCCACCAAGCACGGGCCTGCCAATGTGTGCTGTGAAAAGACTTCAGCTTATAAGCACCGGGGCTGTGCTATGCCGCTGCCACACAAAAGGTGCTAGCTGCCAGCTCACACTGCCTGAACATCCGTTGCAGTGGCACTCGCTTGAAATTCGTGCTGGCATCCGTGAATACAGAAACGACTTGACTTGAAGTCCCGAGCCTCGTTGCACGAGAAGGGCTTCGTCTGAATGTGACTGCAAATCCTCGTCACAACGAACCCAGGCAACAAACCCAGCCTCGTGCCCTCAAGCCACCTATCAGTCGCGAAATAGCAGAAAGAAATCGACATCTTTGTCTTGGGGGGGCATGTGCCAAGCGGGATGGGCATTTCAAGCGGCAAGTTCGTGGCTTAAGGCTTACAGGGCTGAAGACATGGACACACCAGTGCCTGGTACCATCTTGAGGCTTCAGGTGCAACGGGATCCAAAAAGAAGCCACAACTGTTCTGATCAAGCGTCTTGTTGATGAGATTGCCGGACCCTTCTGCATCAGCAGCGACAAGTTCAGTGAGCGAGCAGCCTCGTGACAGCAGCATTGTCGAACCCTTTCAACATGCCCTCCAGACTGGAACATCGCAACCTACACGACGAAATCCTTACTGCTACTTGCAGATACAGTTTCGGACATCTGCTTGCAGTCAAACCACAACGTGGGAAATAAAAGGAAGGTGCGAAAATCAGAGCAATCCCCAACTGAGTCCACTGACCTATTCTCTGGAGGACGGGAATTTACGAAAATGAGGGGTCCAAAAAGATAACACTACTGATAGGAAAAGCTCGTTGCTACAAGGACGGCTTAAAGGCAAGGTACTCTGTTGTAAGAAAGCTCTTCCAATTGGTGTTTAATCCTTCCGAAGCCAAGAACCTTCCGAGGCGTAGGGTTTCTCCTGCATTGTTGCACCAGTCGCCAGGGAGGGGGGTTCTTGTTCTTTGTGTGTGCTCTTTGTGTGATACTGTCCGTAAATTCTCCGGGCATGGGGTTCAGAGTCGTCTTTGCATCCTGCCTTGTATAGGCTGGTTTGCGGTTTCGACTCTCACCCTCACAAGAAACTCAGTCTCAGTAGTCAAGACAGCTGCCGGAGCCTAGTCATGGGGCACCTGCATAGCCCCAGAAATCAAACGCAACAAACCACTCCCGAAGGCCCTTCCAACTTCTGGCGCTCGTGTCGCTTGCCTGTCTTCCTGGCAGAGCACGCGGTTGCGTCCGCAAGTTCAAAGCTGCGCTCGCAGCTTACTGCGCGGTACCCATCTGAGTATGTGTGTGTGTGGATATATTGGGCTTCATCATAGAGGAATGTGGGGGTTTCCGAAAATAGGGACCCTGATATAGTACCCTAACTAGTAGGATCCTTATTATAAGGACCGCAAAATAAGGTACCATAAGGTACCCCTTATTTTCGGAATTTAGGGTATCATATTAGGGTCCCCTATTTTGAGAAACCTCCATATCCCTAACTTCAGCTTGCGGCAGGGTGCCAGGTTCAAGCTCTCCGCCAAGGGCCATGTCCAGCTCCTAGGCGCAGACCGATTCTTCCCGGTGGATCCTAGAGTCGTCTAGTATAGCAGTAGTATTCTAGTATAGTAGAGTTATATGCTATAGTATAGTAGTAGGTGCGATAACATCTACATAGCAACAATGTCAGGCATAATCATCAGAGAAAGGTTCATAAATCAGGCCGGTGTGCAGGCGGCGGTACAGTATGTATAACATGCATTCTCACAACATTTGTGCATACTAACAACCATAGGTACACAGATGAACGGACATATGCTATCTGTATACAAGTCTAACTTTCTGTCGATCGAGCGTGCCCTGCAAGGTCCCTAATAGAATCACTTCCCCTGACATGGCAGCAACTCGACAATCCAGACTCCCTGATTTCTACCCGTAACGCCCGCAGCCTAAATACTAAGGGCTCGGAAGCCCACCACAATCGGCCAAAGATCTGTGAGCTGCCCACGACGGCATGGCACCAAGCGCCCGGTCAGCACGGCCAGGAGCTGGAAGGTGGTTGTGGATGAAGACTGCTATCAACGTGTCCGAAGAAGAAACATTCTGCCTTTTCAACATGAACACTTGGAGGCAGCTGATAGGTAACCTGTCCCTGCACTCGTGGGGAACGCCGTGACACGTTGTGGGTCGACGGAGACTTCTAGCCTTCTAGCTTCTGACACGGGTTGTGCCGGGTTTACTTGAAGGCTCCTGCTTCTTGAAGTAGGGATAGAAAGAGGCTAAGTCTTACGGTTATAACTCTTCATGGCCCCGGTTCAAGTACGGCTGGTATGGTAGTGAGAGCTGTTACATGCTGTTCCAGCCAGCGTATGAAACTCGGCGCAACTCGTGTCCATGGCATGGTGGGAATCAGGAGGCCAATCTCCCTGATTAAAGCTGCCTCAAACCCTGCACAACCCCTCCATCAAGCACCGATCAAAGCTGAGGCTCCGCTTCTACGAAGCTTTGGCCATTTTCCAGGTGCTCCAGCCTGTGTACAGTGGACACTTTTTTTGTTTGTCGGTTCTCATGCTTCGGATCGACTCACATACCTGGCAATAGCAAATACGCAGCCAAGCCCATGGCTTCGTAAGCTGGCACACTGTATTTCAACACATACGGCACCATACTTAGTCCCGAAGTCTGCATGCAAGGCTTCTGTGTCCTGTGCGAGCTGCATAGGTCTTCGAATCGGCGAACAACAACAATGAAAATTATAGCACGGTTGTAGGCAGGCAACAACGGCAATGTTGAAATCCATGCCGATTGCGCCAATAGTACCAAATAACGAGAACAAGAAATTCGCAAACATGGTTCGCAGACGTGGTATCTATGATACAAACAAGCCACTAAGACTCATAGTATGGACTCCTCCTCGGATCCCCAGAGCCGGCAGCCCTTTGCCCTGCCTTCCGGACTCATCCATGCCACCCTCGAGCACGGCGATGAAAGAGGAGAGCAGCACTTCGGGCAAGCCGGGGCCTTGCTGACATGCTTTTAGCTTCGCAAAGCTCGGCATCATGCCCGATGCGTTCGCGCGTTTTTTTTTTTCCGGTTTGGAGGCTTCAAAACTCTTATCCCTCGGGTGCTCAAAGAGGTACTCATGCACACAGAAACGCAAGGGCCTTCGTAGCCGTGAAGGACCGGGAAGCCGACGGCCATGGTATGCACATGCCTCCCTGGGAGGTTCTGCAGCGCCTCGGAGCACGTTGGGGGTCTGGGTTTTGGGGGGTCTCGACACACCGGGAACCCATCTAAACCATGACACCACCCACACGACCCCTGCTCGTGTTGGGCATCCTGCCGATGGCGAGCGAGTGATCTTAAACGCATGAACGCCAAGCTGCTGCCACACTGCTTTAAAGTCTATTGACTCGAGCATCGAGACCCGCAATATCCCCCAAGCTGCGCAATCCGGCTGCTGCACCAACCTCCGCCGTTAGTTGAGAGACGAGGCTCCCGATCCAGGTAGTCCAACTGGCTCTCAGATGGCACTTCGCAGCAGAAGGGCCCGGCATTGCTAGCCTCTGACTGCCAGGCTGCTGCTGTTTCCGGGGATTACATCGATTACAAGTAACCATCACATGGAAGTGATCCGTCTGGAGTGCTGTCCTATGAAGTTCTTGAGAGAATCTCCACAGAGCAACCTTCTTCTCTACTGATGCCATGTCTCTATCTACCTACATAGGCATACACATGTATGTAATGAACATATCTCATAATATATATATATATATATGTGTGTGTGTGTGTGTGCGTGTGTATACATATATATATATATACATGCATACATACATACATACATACATACATACATACATATATATATATATATATATGCATACACATTATGGACGTACATCTTAAAACTCATTGGCTCTCTCCAGCTCTCATGGAGCCCCTCCGTGCGGACGAAGGACGGAACTCCTCGGAGTGGGCCCCAAACTCATCGGCGTCGTCGGTGCTGAAGGCATGGTGCACACGTCGCCTTTCACACACGAGGCTCAGGGCCTTCGAAGGCGGTATGACGGGGTGTGGGGTTTGGGGTATAGGTAAACGGTAAACCCCTCAAACCGCCGCAATAAGTCCCTTCCTTCTTCCGATGGGCTCGCATCCCGAAAATAAACCCTCATCTGTCTGAAACGGCCCCAAAAAACCCTGAGACCCTGCAAGTCTTCTCACCTGAGAAGTCTTCAGGAATTGATTGGACCTCAAAGTGGCTAGCCTGGCAGAAAGGAGATGTAGAGGGGCCGGAAAGCCGCGCCATGCAGCATCGCCGATGCTGAGAGATATGGGCTGGACTTCTCCTGTTCAGGACGTTAAACCAGATTGAAGTTCGGCATTATACAGATTAGCGAACATGATTTGACCTCCTGCCACCGTTTTGCAAACAGGAGTCTCAGTTTGCCGTACACTTTGCAGCACGATCGAGGCCCGAGTTGAAGAAACCCGAAGCAACACGAGGCCTCGAGGAGGCTGTGCAAGGCATCCGTGCTCTCCTCAGCGCCGCATGCCAGGAGAATATCCTGATATGGCAGTGATTGCAGGGGCAATCCTTCCGGTGTATCGGGAGACAATTTAAACCTTGGCCCTGAAACCCAGAACCTTGGCCTTAAAAACGTGGGGCAGGTCGGGCAGGTCCTGTGCTGGCAGCCACTGGATACAGCGGAAGCCTGCGAGCTGCACGAAGTTGGCATTGTCCTGCCCAGAATTGAAATTTAGGTCCTTTTGGGGTTCCTGTAAAAAACCCTTCAGTACTCTATAGTAGTATTCAGGGATCTACGAGGGTGGAGTCTTCTGGTTCATCTGGGACCGACCATGACCATACCGCGATCACAGCATTACAAAAAAGGAGCTAGATCGCATGAAATGCTGTGGCAGCAACGTCATGCTGCGGCAGGCACCGGTCCTGGCCGCCCTCGTCTCCCGCCATAAGCGATTGGAACTCACCTTAGTGAGCTGGGGCTGCTGCGTCAAAGCACTCCAGCACGACCCAGTCACTACCCCGACCGAAAACTGCACACGGCAACTCACGTGGGGTCCAAAAGCCGTAGGGTTTCTCAAAAAGCAGACACATGTCGCACGCACTACGACAGCGCATGGAGAGCATGGCTCGCAGCAGCATTCTACTAACACTGCATGCTTTAAAATATGGTTTAAAGTCTACAGAACCACAAGGTTCGAGCCTGTCCTGTCGGGTGGCGTGCTGTCGCTGCGAAGCGCCCGCCAGGATCAGCCGTGAATCCTGAAAGGACAGCAAGCATTTTCTGATACGGTTGTTTCCATCACGACTCTTTCCGCAACTGAGGCTACGTATCATACAAAACTGAAGAATCACAGTTCTCACATAACAGGGACTGTGACGTTGGGTTGGACGACGCATTTAATCGTCGCAGGCCCAGGCGATCCTAGGAGCATTATAGCCGGTTAAAGAGGACACCATGATGGATTGTAGCTTCAACGCAAAATCCACCCCAACATGTCAGCCTGAGAGAGACCATCTATTGAGTGTGGAAAGAAAGCAGCTACCCCGCCGAATCCTTCACACAGACAGTAAACCTCCCAAAACCCCTTCATCTCTCTCTGAGCCGTCCTCTGATAAAGTCTGCTTGGCCATCAGGATCTACCTGACAAACTTCCGGTGGCATGCGATTACCGGTTGCTGTATTGTGGTTGTGATATATGCTTGTAAGCGGATGAAAATTTTCGCACATTGTTTCTGCTTCATGGTTAAAGCACAGACGAAACTCTGCAGTCACAAGCAGACGCATGTTTCTGAATGCAATTGAAAAATCCATCGTACAGACATCATGTGATGCACAATGTCGTGAATCAGTGCAATTTGTCAGCACATCTAACTCGAAACGACAACTGCCGTCGTGGCTGGAGATGCTCCAGACTCATAGCCGCATGCCAAGGAGAAAACCCTTTAAGGAACCCTGTAGTAATGCTTTCTCTGTGAGTTGAATTTTGGCCTGCCGCGGTGGGGCACGCTGAAGCTCCTCGTGCGGAGTTGTTCAGATGACAGGCGAAAGCTTCACAGTCTTACAAGCCACGTTGCGGGATTACCAACACCCAGAACAGCCCAAGGTAAGCAGCTCAAAACTACAGACAGGATGAGCACAACGATGATAGTTCTTGATTGGTTCTTGACACCTCACGCCCGGATGCCGCAGTTCAAAGCTGACTCTCCTCACGGGCGGCTGCAAGGACCAAGATCTCCGAAACCCGCGGGAAGAAGCGAGATATAGGCCTTGGTGGCGTTGACGGACACTGTCCGGTGTCTGCTGCTGGGAATCTGAATTCTTGTGGAGGCAGCATCCATCGACAAGTGCCCAATCTAGCCTTCGAAACCTTTCGTAGACGGGTTTCGTGCGTCGGGATCAAGGGCACAGCTTGACTGCACGATCTACACGCAGCACCCCTTAAACCTGATCTGCGATGTTCAGCTGTAAATCTAAGCTTACAGGGATTAACAGCTAAGATTCCGAAGCCTCCTAAGACCCCAACTCCTAAACCCTGGCACCAACATTATCGCCTGAGCCACGACAGCGGGCTCCCAAATGCCACATAGGTGCCCTCCAAACACTCCCTCCCCTGAAGTATTGCAAGCCCAGAGAACCATGAAATTCAGGAATTTAGGCTTCTTTTCGCCTCGGGTCTAGGGTTTAGGATTCAAGTCTTTTAGTTTGGGAGGGCCCCAAAATGTCCAACTGGTGATGGCCGCCAGGACACACCGCTGGCCGGATAAAAGAGGTCGGTGTGGCCGAACCCCATTCGGACAGATCCTGGCTGCAGGGCCCCCACAGTGCATTTGCAGATGTATCTATATAGATAGATAGATAGATAGATAGATAGATAGATAGATATTATATATTATATATTATATTATCTTATATTATCTTATATTATCTTATATTATATTATATTATATTATATTATATTATATTATATTATGTTATATTATATTATGTTATATTATGTTGTATTATGTTATTTTATCTTATATTATATTATATTATATTATCTTATCTTATATTATATTATATTATATTTTTATATTATATTGTACTATATTATAT
>CAJNDV010011692.1:9363-35030 GCA_905221635.1 Symbiodinium sp. CCMP2456
CACTCTTTGGGAGTAGTTGGCTTTCATGGAGTGGTTTAATTCGTTCATAGATGTTCATAGAGTTTTGAGAGGGTTTCATAGGGGTTTGATCTGGTTTTCATAGCTGTTCGGTAGAGCATTATATGTGTTTCTTTTTTGTCTTTCAGAGGGCGTTCTGGTTTATTGGATGTGTGTCAGGACCTTATAAGGTTTCGTGGACTCGACGGTTTTGTGTTGTGGGTTCAGGCTTGGTTGGTGCCCCTGCTTGCTGTTTATTGTTCAGTAGTTGCCCTGAAACCTGAAACTTATAACCTAACCTCCAAAACAACCTACAACCTAATCCCTGCATTGCAATGCTGCGCGATGAGTTTGTGTAGTTGGTTGTGTTTTCGTGGTCGTCGTGATAGCGGTGGAGGAGGTTGTTGTCATCGCTGCGGCCGTCGCCTCGTCGTGGGTGGCTTGGCGTTGCTGTTGCTGCTGTCTCAGCGGTTCACGACCGCGTAGTGAGGAGCAGCAGTAGCCGCAGCAGCCTTCACCAACAACAACATCGCCACCACAGACCAAGACAACGAGGTCGCTCTGATACTCCCTGTTGCCAAAGTCGTTGCGTTTTGTTTNNTTCTGGCAGCGGCAGACACTCGGGGGTAGTTTTTTAGTGAGGTCGTTGCGTTTCGCTGTGCCCATGGGGGAAAGGCTTCAAGTTGATGGTTGTCAGACAGTCGGCTATTACTCCCGCCCGCTCCTCGCCCGCTGAGACTACCAAATTTACCAGGAACCCCACGACCGTCATGCCAGTCAGTGGTGTGACCCCATGGAGCGTCGACTCAAATGAATCGGACTCGAGCGCTTACGCCTCCCCATGCTTCTGTTCATAGGCGTGTTTGTGTTGGCTCACACCCTCCCTCCCAACCGGCCGCCCCGCCCCTCCCCGGTTTCTAGGGTTGCGGTTTGCATGTGGGTGCTTTCATTTCAGGGCTTTTTCAGGGCGGTTTAGGACACATGTGCCGAGGTCGCCAAACTTTACGGGAAACCCGGCCTGGGGTTTAGGGTGCCACTCCAAGACAGGAGACTGCGGGCACGTAGGGCTTATGGCCCAGCGTTTAGTTCTATCGTATTTTTTAGGTCCCCGAACAAGGGAAAGCTGGTCCCAGGCTTTAGGTTAGTGCCAGGTTAAGTTGTTTCCTGTTCACCGGGGCCCCCACCCCCACCTGTCCCGGAGGTGTGCACGTGCAGAGTGTTGCAAAAGCGAGCAGCAGCATGCAGGGTTTTCAGATGAGTTGTCCACTCCCGGGGAAGTCGGTGCGGGAGGTGTGCCCTTGCCGGAACGGCAAATGCAACGACGTTGCAGCGACCCCACTCGTTGCGTGTGTGCAGATGGGGGAAGCATCAAAAACGCGACATGCAAGGACGTAGGCGCGTAGCAATAGTGCCAAGACTGCTACTATTGCTACCACCGCCACTACTGGAGGCACTGGTCTTCCTACTACCCTAGGGTTCATTATGTTGGGCTCCTGGTTTGGGATTCGTGTGGCGTAGATTTGGTAGCACCGTGCTTGTTCGCTGTCCGTTTGCTTGTGGGTGTGATTTTCGGGTGAAGCCATACATACATACATACATACATACATACATCAGTGCCATACCCCCCAAACCCTAGAAATTCCATTTACTAAGGCCCCCTGTACTAGCAGCATTCAGCAACTGCAGGCGGAGCGGGCTGGAGTCCCAGATGGCATAGCAGTAACTGTGCGCGCAGCCGTGCGATGATACCCGTCCGCCACTTGAGTGCAGCTTGGGGCTGAGTAGAATAATCGATGGAATAATCGCCTTTTAAGTGTTGGGCCCCACTTTTGGGGTTATTGGCTTAGGGGTTTAGGGGTTTTGCGCGGGTTGAGGCTTGGTCCGCAACTTGAGTGACAAAAGCTGGCAAGTCT
Source organism: Symbiodinium sp. CCMP2456 (assembly GCA_905221635.1). NCBI lineage: Eukaryota > Dinophyceae > Suessiales > Symbiodiniaceae > Symbiodinium > Symbiodinium sp. CCMP2456. The sequence continues at coordinate 11,274 of CAJNDV010011692.1, forward strand.
TTGATAGGAGTGGGGTTTATGTCTTGTAATTAGTATACATGTTCTAGTTATTATGATTACCAAAAGATATTGTAATGAAGCATCCGCAAGCCCAATCATCATTATCGGTATTAAGGCCCCGTCATTCAGTGAAAACATGAAGACTTTGTTTTCGGACTTTCGGGTGCCGCTTCTTCACGACGCTACCTGTATGATGTCACGTGATTGCAGTGGGCCACCGGCAAGTTTGCATCCCAAGTTCCCCTCATCCGATAGCTTACCATAATGTAGCGCAGTTTCAGTTTCAATTTAGGTTTCAGCAGGATCTCTGTCACGATTCTTCTTGTTAGCATCGCGTTTATAGACGTTCGGGGGAAGGAGCGTGTCAAGACAAGAGTGACAAGAAGCGATTTCGGTTGCGAACTTGAGGATTGCAGGTTTCGTGTTAGGTTTGGGGTTACTTGCCGTACACCCTCAACCCCAGCCCCGAACCGATAATCCCTCACTTTGCAAGCCCTGAATCTTAAGCAACATGCTAGTATGCACTCGAACCCCGTAAGTCCTAACCTCAAAACCAGGTCCGCTTCTTGTCATCAACAACGTCCCGGGAAAGCGTGGGAGGCTTCTGCCAGCCCTTCTGCTTGCCGCGACTGTGAGGCTCCGGATAAAAATGCAGTTCCTTTTTTGTAAATGTTGACGCCTATGGCCTATGTAGGCTCAGACTTAGTTTGTTGTCTGGTTTTAGAGTTAGGGCTTCGGAATTTAGGCTTCAGGGTGTTTTAGGGTTCAGGGTTTAGGGGATTATAGGGCCCAATTGTGCCAATACCCGGTTTCGACGCCGAAGGCTCAGGCTGCTGCAATTGTTTTATGCAGCACTCAAACGAGCACTACGCTGAGTTCGTGGGCGTTCGGAACGCGGGCGAAGGGGATTTTAGAGGGGATTCGTTTATGGGGAGGGGTCATTTTATATTTAGGAAATCACACCCAAGTGACTGTGCTAAGCCCTGTTTTATGTGAGGCTTCTGAATATTGATTTTGAAACCCAAACCCTGCACCCCAAATCCGAAAGGAAGCATGGACATTATACCCTCACCTGCACGAACTGTCGAAGCTCCTCTGAGGGCCAACAGCTGAACCCTGCTGACTCCTGTGTCTTCAACTCCGAAACAACCAGCAGAACATCTCAAGGGCCACATCCTAAACCTAAACCCCCCATAGGTTTCTCTATCCGAAAACCCTAACCCTAAACTCCTAAACTCCGGGAGGTCCACGCACATCCGGGAGAACAACGAGCCCTCGAACGCTGCTGTCGAAATCGGGGGGCGGTGCACTGCCAAGACCAGATGGAGCAGCTCGACTGTGTTTTGAGTTTTCCTTAGCCCTCGTTTGCGTAGCAATTAAACCCTAACCCTAAACCCTAAACCCTAAACCCTACACCCAGGAGTAGAGTCCAGGCATAAGTTCGCTGTACCATAACCCATGCCTAGGGTGTGCGATCTTGCCAAGGGGTTCAGAGGTTTCGGGTTTAGGGGTGCGCTGTTTGCGGCTTTTGGGCTTTTGGGCTTAAGGTTTGGGGGTTTTGGGTTTAGTTTAGGTTAGGGGGTGTAGGGCCGTATAGGGTTTAGGATAGGGCTCTTCAGGTAGTATGTTGATTACAGGTGTTGATCGCTTCTGTATACAGTTGGAGCTGCGTCTGAGTCTGGCTTCTGGCGCCTTTACGGCGTTACGGCGGATAGAGATGTGGGAGGGAGGTCAGCCGCGGAAGGGGAGCTATGGCACAAGGCGTCACATGTCTGGTGCCGCCGCATGTATGTGACTCCGTGCATGCTAGCCGAGGGTGGTTTGCAACTGGCAGCATGTGCATTGGCATGCTGCACACGCAAAGGCAGCACCTTGATTGCGTCTGTCGGCAGTCGCCACCCTTTTGAGGCAACTTTACCACAGCTGTCTTTTCGAAAAGAGACGTCACTGAGCGACAACCCTCAGCATCCAACAGTCGCAAACCAAACAATTAACCAGACACCCTAAACTGTACCTAAACCCCATCTGTGGTTCTTACAGCAACAGGCCGGTCACACAGTGTGACAATGGTTGTCGTGTTGTTGCAGAAGGAATCAACTGTCGTACTTCGGCAAATACAGCAGCAACCCGTAAGCATCCGGCGGGCCGGTGTGATTCTAAATGCTTGCATAACATTTCTCAGTCAAAAGTGGCTGTGGGCACAGGACTTCTGTCACGCAGTGCCGCAGCGGCATGCCCAGCTTGGATTGTCTCCGGTCATACTCCTGGCATTTTGATCTGGAAGTTTCCGAAAATGCAGACCCTGAAATAAGGCCGGCATTTTTAGGAAAGCATCTTGGTCACACGTGATTGAGTGCGCAGCTTTGCCCTGCCCATGATGGGCGGCAGCAGCCTTAACTTTGGCTCGCCGCACACCGCTGGCCGGGTGTGCACTGACGACACGATGTCCGACTCTGTTTGGGCCCACAAGTCCGGGATGCTGCGACACATGACAGCGGGCACATGGGCTAAGGCCGGATTGCTGAGGTCGATTGCTTGGACTCTTGACGGCAAAGCGGTGTCGCAGTTGTGCGCAAAGCTGTTCCGGAAAACTGTGCCTTTCTCTACAGCGGCACTAGTAGCGTTTGTCGATTACATGCTTTCTCGGTTATGACTTTAAGAAGCTTCTCTTGCCCTACCCACGGTGAGCCACAGCACCTTAATCATAGCTCGCCGCACACCTCTGGCCGGGTGTGGGGCATTGGCAGCTCGACATTGGACCCATAAGGGCCAATTGGCTCGACGTTGGACCCTTAAGGGCCAACTGGCCAACTGGCGCACCCCCTTGGGGCCAACACGTCTTCGGTGCTGGGATGCATGACAGCAGGGCACATGGGCCAATGCGCCTGCTGGAGGGGTGCGAGCTGAGCTGACACGGGGGAGGCCAGGTGCTCGGACATTCGAAGGCAAGGGGCATGAGCCCAAGTGCCTGTCACGCTATGTTGTTCCTATTTGGACTGCCTCTTGTCATGAATCATGACTCATGATTGTTTGCGAGTTGTGCCTTCTAGTGCCAGCAGCAGCATTTGCCGGCTACACATCCCTTGATTCCGTTTGCGGCTTATAGTGAGGCCCACGGTGAGCTCCAGACCAAGTGGCCCAGCAGTACAACTATTGTCATGATTATATTTGGTGTTTTGTCGCATGTATCATTGTCACAACGGTTCGGCTCATGGCCATCATTACGACCACATCCTTTTTGACTCGGCCGTCACCGGAGTCTTGCTCAGCCCTCCGCCGACATCGCGGGACCAAGTGGGGAACCCTCAAGACTTTTCAAGAGTCTTGTATTGCATGCCAGTTCCTAGTGTTCGGGTTGTACCTGCAGTAGTGAGCCCTGTTCCATGACTCAGTTACAATCCTTGCTGTTTGGTAGCCACACCGGAGCATAAACCAATTCCTTGAACCGTAGAACTCTGTTTGGCACAGAAGCTTCAATCCGCTTGGAGGAATAGTTAATCCAAAATCCTTAGCCCTAAACTACAAATCCATGATGCGATTGACCCATTGGCTTGTTCCTTGCGGCAAGACGGTATGATTCCTTACGTAGCTGTCCTGACCGCCAGGCAAGTGCATGACATGTATGTATACGTAGGCATACATGTATGGCTGTGTATGTACGAGCTCGTCTTTATGCGTACAACTGAAGAATCAAACACATATATATATATATATACACATATGCACATATAAAGAGATGGAGAGGGAGAGAGAGAGAGAGAGAGAGAGAGCGAGAGAACCAGAGATACATGGACAGAACGATAATGGATGCGTGCATGCGTACTCACACAATGTTGCAAGATTTGTTGTCCGCTTGGCCGTAATCGCAAAAACCTCTTCCCTTCTGATGCATCCATAAGCACCCTAAACCCTAAACCCTAAAATCCGTACACACACACACACACACGCACAGAGCCCCGATCTCAGGCCAAAGATCTGCCACAGCGCCACGCATGCCCCCGGGAGATCTCGACCACCAAGAACGGTCTCCGTCTCCGAGGACCCATAGGGGGTCTCTGGAGGGTAGGGTTCAGGGTTCAGGGTCTCGGGTTTCGGGTGTAGGGGTTTAGGGCTTCGGGTTAAAGGGGTCAGAAAACACAAGCTACTGTTTGGTAGAGACATCAGAAGAGTACCATGACCTACTTTTCTGTAAGGTTTTTGTTGGAATGCCTCATATGAAAATCAGGCTTGCTAGATTCTAGTGTCTTTTTTGGAGGTCTTGCAGACAGACAGTGGTGAAGCTGGTTTTTCTCGGATAGCCAAAACATGTCAATCTAGAACCCCGCAAAAACAACGAGATCCTATAAGGACCCGGTACAACGCCTGTTGAAAATCAAGACCCAGACCCAGCCCCACCCCTTAGGACATCCCACCCAAATGCAGCCTTACGGGCCTGTGCGGAGGGGAGGGGGAGGGGGACAGTGACCAAACTCCGAAGCTCAAGACCCCAGCCGTTCCGCAGGGGGGGGGGGGCATCATCACATACATGCACAACCAGTGGAAGCAGGCTTGAATCAAACCACACAAAGTAAAAGTCGAAATCCATGACTCCATAAGCCGCAAACCTACAAGACCTCTGCATGCTGAGGAGATTCTACATGGGGAGCGTGGGATGTACTACCTCGGCTTGTGCCGAAGCACTGCTGCAAACAGGGGCCCACAAGACCAGATTTAGCAAGGTTTAGGGGCGGTATGGTTTAGGGTTTAGATTTTCTGAAATTGCAGTTCCCACCGGGGTGCCTTATGTGAGTCGTAGATCATAACGCCCGGGATTCGCAAAGACAACGAACTAACAACAACCGTGTATCAGAAAAGACTGCGGCTGAACCACGGTGCGAATGGTATATGATAACCAGGGCGAAAGTGAGCCCTAAACCCTAAACTCTAAACCCTAAACCCTAAACCCTGAACCCTAAACCATAAACCCTGAACCCTAAACCCTGAAACCCTAAACCCTGAAACCCTAAACCGTATCTGTGATGAGACTGTTTGGAATGATGTTCAACAGTGGTCAAGGCTCCGGGATGCTCAGGGGCATGAGAAGGAAGCAGCATCTTGGCAGCGTCCCCGTTATCACAAGTAATGTAGGGGCCTTAATAATTAATTAGCATAGGGTTTTGGGGGTTCCTTATTATGAATTAGTATGAAAAAAGCCCCAAACCCTATTCTAATTATTAAGGGTTCTACATTATGATGATGAAATGGTTCTGAGCCAACAATGGGACTAGCGGCCGTGAAGGGAGGTCCTGACAGTGCCTGCAGCGATGAGTTCATGAAGAAAGGAATACCGTTCAGGATCAAGTAACCATGTTTCCTGAAGCAAATCCCGAAATCTGGCGCTATCAACTGTCTGTGAAGCCAGGAAGCCACTGACAGCTGTGTTTATCGGTGGCGGGTCGTCCTTCCTACTTTGTGAGAAGCCTCGGCACAAGATGCCGGGCGCCCTGGCGTGCAAAGTCAGTTCTTGTCGCCTGTACCATATTCGAATCTGTCGGGGTGTCATGCAAGACTCTGGTCCCCTAGCCTCGCTTCCATTCTTCTTGCTGCTGGTGTTATCATGGTTGTGATTATGATTGGCTTGTGATTATTGACCTTCCCCATGCATGGACCCTACCCTGGATTCCCTACCAAACCGGGATCCCAAAAAGGGATCCTTGTAGTGAAGACTAATGTTTCACCTGGGCCACAGCGACCAGAGCTAATTAATGGAAAAGGCAAGACAAAGTTTTGCTGCTTGCCATGAGTGGACAGGGCTGCCTGCGCGTGAAGAGGGCACAGGCTCATTGCGAACACATGAAGAACCACTGGATTCGACGCACCACCTAATGGTTAAGTCCGAAACCCCAAACCCGATAAACCCTAAGTCCAATCAATCCTAAACCAGAAGCCCTGAATCCTAACAGTGTAACCGTAACCTGAACCCTAGATCGAATACATCTTAAGCCTTAAACTCGTAAACCGAGATCGCCCTGAAGTGCAAGTGCGGCGGATCTTTGGAGCACTACCGCCATAAAAAGCGGCCGCTACAAGATGAGCCGTCATCCGTGGGGTTCCTTTATACTTAGGGTTTAGGGGTTTGGGGGTTTGGGGTTCAGGGTTGGGGGAATTATAGTCCTATAAGATAACATACCCCCCAAGCCCTTCTTCCAATGAGTGACATAAAATCCTCCCGAGCACTGTTCAGAGCTCGTCGAATCCGGTAGTAGAGTGAGATGCGCCCACTTGTCGGCCACATGTTTCGTAGGGACCGAAGAGACTTGCAACAGGATCCACTCGCGCGGAAAACGAAACCGACAGATGGGTTGAGTCATCTTTGTTGTAAGTAGAGGTGGTATCAAGTTTCGGTACTAAGTATTTGCAATATGAAACGAAGGAAACTGCGTACGGTGGTGGTGGTGGTGGTGGTGGTGGTGGTGGTGGTGGTGGTGGTGGTGGTGGCTGGTCGTGGTGGTCGGCAGCATTGGTCTCAGTAGTCCTCGTCGACGACGACGAATTGTTCCTGCAACCCGTTGCGTAGCACTGGGTTGAAGTGAGCACAACGGGGGATACGAGCGGAACCGGGGATACGAACAAAAGGGCACGGAAAAACCGACAGTGCAGCCCAAACCCCGAAGCACAGAGCCGTGAAGTTGACACGATCCCATTAACGCCCAAATCATAAACACCTAAAAATCCTCAACACAGAAGCTACAACACCTCTCTCAAACCCTAAACCCCCCCAAACCCCTGTAGAACCCTTGCAAGCCCCTCATAGAACCCTCATAGAACTGATAGTTTCTCAACCCCAGCCACGCCTTGAAGCCAAATTGGTTCGAGATTCCGTGGCGCCCGGAAGTGCCGAAAAAAGGAAGAGCCATGGACATCGTCGCCCCCACCAGGGCCCCCTCTTTGCCACAGTCCACACAGCCGTTTCGTGGCCCGGCAGCTGAACCTAAAACTGGGCTTTGGAGTACCATGCGTCAATATATGTTTTTTTTGGGGTCCTGTTCCTTAAAGGAACCATTATGAAATACAAGTCTATACTCTTTTCTCCCTGGTTACTTCAAAGCCCAGAAAAAGTGCAAGCACCCCCATTCTCGAAGCCAAACTAGTTATCAACGTCACGCCTTGGGTTCCTAAACCCGAAACCTAGTATAGGGGCCGAAATAAGTTGGGGGAGGTCCTTTTCTATAAGTATAGTATAATATAGTGGGCCTTCTTGTAATTAAGGCCCCTACAGTAGTGTATAGCTATGAAGGTTCGGTTATTTTACGCGAATCCTGAAGCTTAAAGGTTCGTTGCTTGCTTGCAGCACAAGGAACCCGAGCCCCTGTTTAGGGTTCAGGGGTTTAGGGGATTCGGGGTTTTCCTGGTTTAGGGTTGAGGGTTGAGGGGTTAAGGGTTGAGGGGTTTCGAGTTTAGGGTTTGGGGTTCAGGGAGTTTTGAGGTCCCTACACTAGAACATTTGAAGCTTGAGCCCGTAACCCTCGGCCTCTCAACCTCTAAACCTTGAACCCCAATCCCGGAACCTCTAAACCTCTAAACCCTGAACCCCTAAACCTCTTAGCACCGAAACCTCGGAGCCCCCAACCTGGCCACTCAAGAAGCCAATGCTCTCCAACCAGAGTTCTTTCGTTGTCCAAGCTACTATAGCTGGGCTTTGGGGGTTTAGGGTTTAGAGGTTTACGGGTTTGGGGTTTAGGGATTCTGGTGTTTTTTATTGGCTTCATGGTGTGTTCTTGTGTTGACCAGACACCCGAGGTCGGATTATCGGGGTGTGGGTAGTAGAGTTTGGTTCTCCGAGCTTGGGCTTAAAAAGCCTGCCCCCTTTTACCCTGCTTGCTAAGCCCTAAACTGGGTTTCTGTTGAGGAGCTTAGTTTAAGTTACCATAGTCGGGATCTATCGTAAATAACGGGGTTTCTTTACTATGGCAACTTAAGTTAAATCCCTTGACAAGAACCCAGTAAATTGCCAAACTCCTATCCCCTCAATCCCGTGTAGTTCCGAACCTGCAAAGCCCGGGCCCAACAAGGAATTGACAGGCAAGCATACACATCTTAAGCCCGGCCTAGGGTCCAGGGTTTCGGGTTTAGGGTGCAGGGTTCGGGGCTTAGGATCTAAGCTAGGGCTTGGGAGCTTGGATGTAGGATCTGGGGTTCAGGGTTCAGGATATATAAGCTGTCGGATTTAGTGTCTGGGATTTCGAGTTTCGGGTTTAGCTTGGGGTTGAGGTTTTGGGTCGTAAGATTCCAACAGAGTCCTTGAAAGAACTTGTAGTACGATGTTGAATTTATGAGCCCCCGCCTCTTCCACAAGTTGAACGGCAAGCACTCTAAGTACATTGAGCTCCGGTAGACTGGTTCATAGACGTATCCCTAAAGCCTAAACCCTACACCCCAAACCTACAAGCCTCCCAGGTCTCTTCTCTTGCTCTTCAAGGAACCCCATCCTTATTGTGAGGGCCCCTATATGGTGGGTTCTCTTACTTCGGGTACATCTTGTTGGGGATCTCAAAAAGGGGACCCTAAGTTGGAGGCCCCTTCACCAACCCCTGAAAAAGCCCTCACAGGAACCCTGAGATTCAAGCATTCAGCCCGAAGCACCGAATCTATAAGGTCCCCATAAAATCAGGATCCGTCGCCTCCTTGGCAGAGCGGAGGCCGTTTCGGCGACAGTTTGTTTACGGTTCGGGCGCGAGTACCTCTGTGGCTGCCTGTAAGGTTCTTCTAAGGTTCCAAAAGCATTCCATTTGGGCTTGGGGCTTCAGGGAGAGGGGTCTTCGATTCAAACGTCTGCAACACACACACACACACACCGTCGTGTGCAGCTTTGAGCTTTGGGGGGGGGGGGGGGGTGTTTTCAGCGCTTGGGGCGTTAGAGTTTCAGGGTCGACAGTTTTCGGGTTTGGGTCTTTAAAATGTTTGGCTTATTGGGCTCTCGGGTTCAAGGCAGTTCGTCGACCCCGATCGCCTGAACCCCTATCCTCAACCCGGTAGCGGCCGGCAGCAGCAGCAGCAGCACCACAAGCACCATCAAGAAAAGCTGCCAAGAAGCTAGACATCCATGATGTAACCTTGTATCGCGCATTGGCTTGCTGCAATTGATAGTTCTGCTTCTTCCTAAAGAACATGTATTGGTTGACTGCTCTTCTACGAAAACAGATACTGACTCAGAAAAGGGAATTGAAGTCGCATTCCCTTCATGACTCCTATGACGACTTCCCGAGTTCGAGTTTCCTAAAGGGGAACCCTATAATACTGTGACAGCAAATTTACATAGACTATCATGGGACTTGTACATCAGGTAGCCACTTACATGATCCTCCAGGTAGGTGTGCGAATTCCCAAAAGCTCTAAATTTTAAACCTTCGGCGAGCCGATAGCCCCAAACCCCGAAATCTAAACCCTCAATCCCTCGACTCCACACGCTGCTTCAGCCTTTTCCCCCTATACCCACGGTTGGGACCCAAAGAAATTGGAAACTCCCACTGTTCAACTGCATACTGTCAGATCTAGGCCCCCCCCCTCCCGGGTTTAAGGTATGGGATCGTGCAATACTAGTCCGATTACTAGAGGATACGTGGTGGAGTGGTGTCAACCGGTTTCGTGCTGGTCATGTAGGCCTCAGCGGTTGCAAGCTCTTTCTTTGCAGGGCTTAAGTGTTTAGGGACATTCCCGCAAAACTACAGAGTCAGCAGATCCGGCACGAGGGCCCGATCCCGATACCTTGCATACGCCTACATCCTCGTCTCTTCCTTGCAGCCGTTTTGAGAGGCTGAAGTGGGGAGAAGAAGAGGGGTTGTTGTGTTTATGCGTGCAAAGCATGTAAAAAAATGCGTATACACCCTAGCTGCAGCAACAACAGCTGTAGCTATCTTTACATCTTGATATTCGTCGCTGTTATTAGAGTACAACTTACTAACAGAGACCCAGAAAGCTCTCGCACCCCATCTCCGGAAAGATGTCCTCAACATCAAGTCCGCTAGCCCTAGAACTCCTATACCGCAAAGCCCGAAAGTCCCGACACCCTAAACCCTACACCCCGCAACATGTGCTTCGTCTGGCTATGGCTGGCCTTCTTCGCCGAGCGAAGTTGGGCTCAGCCAATATTGTCAGCTGCTGGGCTCTTGTTAAGGAGTTTAGCTTAATGTTACGATAAAAGGGATCTATAGTAAGTAATAGAGTTTCGTTTAATGTTACCATGATAGGGATCCATAGTAGATAGTAGGGTTTAGTTTAATGTTACCATGATAGGGATCTATAGTAGATAATAGGGTTTAGTTTAAGCTACCATAATAGGGATCTATAGTAAACAACAGGGTTTGGTTTAAGCTACCGCAATAGGGATCTATGGTAAATAGTAGGGTTCAGTTTAAGCTACCATAATAGGGAACTACAGAAAGTAATAGGGTTTAGTTCCAGCTACCACAATAGGGGTCTATAGTAAATAATAGGGTTTAGTTTAAGCTACCATAATAGGGATCTATAATAAATAATAGGGTTTCTTTATGATGGTAGCTTAACTTAAACCCCTTAACAAGAACCCAGGCTGACAAATGGAGCGGATGCGGGGAGGCGAATCTACGGCTCAAAAACAGGGCTCCTTAATTCCAGGATTTCTTTTCAGGGTTCTACAAAAACAGGGCTTATTAGAACGGGTTTATGATATAGGGGCCTTACTGGTTTGAATCGGGTCTTGGGGGATTTGATACACCCACCCCGCTCGAATTAGTAAGGCCCGATGCTAGAGGAATTCAAGCGTCTCGGCTTCTGGTGTATGACTTTTGAACTCTTCTTTCCAAAATCTGGAAGTTTTTTTACATGATCCCAAACTTGCACTTCGGAAAGAGCACATACTCATCGAGTTGGCGGCTTGAGGGTTCGTCCGGTTGTGCGACCCTAGATGCTTCAAAACGCGTTTATGGCGTTCTGAATGTCTCTAACATCTTCATGGTCGTAAAGATTACTGTGGGACTTGTCGGCATTGTCGCATATCTTCGGAGCCTTCTACACACCCCAGATCTTGACCCTCAAAACCCTATATATGGACGGCTTAGACTTGTTGATATACATAGATATATATATATATATACAGCTTCCAGAGGATTAGCTAGTGGAAGACGTAGCGGTCTGAGGGTCCATGCGTTTGGTATACAGCCCTCAAGCCGCGAACTCCAAACCCCAATCCCCCCTACCCTTTGTTTCTGGAGGTGGTCGCTGATGCGCCCCTCCTTTATTTTCAACCTTGCGCGACCTCCGAATGGGAAGTCCTACTGACTCTCGGCTAACACAGACGCCTACATGGCTACCAATTCTTTCCTTAATGTGTGTACTTGCAGGGACTGTTAATGGATACTCTGCGGTGTTCACCGTTGATTCCTTAACTTGACTCGTCCGTTTTTGTCCATCATTTGTTCACTTTCAAGTTGAACTACCCTGGTCTCAGGTTCTGTGAATCTCTCTTTTCTGGTAGAAGGTGCCGCCCCACCCCTTGTTCAGGTTGCATTTCAAGGACATTCTGTTTCTGCTTTCGAGCTCAGGGCGTATAAGGTTAATGTGGACCAGGGCTGAGGGTTTTGGGTGCTACAGTGTCGACATGTCAAAAAGCCCGAAACGGTAGACAGCCAACCAGAACCTCTGGAACAAAGAGAAACCTCTCCTCAATTCCAAAATCGCACACAGCCCCAATTGCAGGTAGCAGATGTCAAGAGTAAGTGGCAATAGGCATAGTGATCAGAACAAGACTAGAACAATAATCACACTAATACAGATATAGTACCAACGATAGGAATCTATCAAGACTAGTAGTAGTGATACGAATGACCAAGAAGCAAACACTGGACCAGTTTTTTATACCTCGGAAAGCCAAGCCACCGATCCCCAACCAACAAACTAAGTACTCTAGGGGCCTAAATATATACAAATACTATTTTGGGAGCCCCTTGTTATAATGATAATATATTGCAAAACCCTATTCTGATGTTTAAGGCCCCGACGTTACTGACTTAGTGCTTCGGGCTCTGACTGTCGGCTTTCGGGCTTTGGGTTTAGGGTTTACGGGCTCATTGAACCGAATAGATGTGTTGGCCGCTTTATTCATACTGAAAAGATGCAGGAGTACTCCCAGAACCTGCCAACCCCCATACCCTAATCCCCTCAAGCTCGGCTTAGATATCCACGCCTTAACCTTAAACCCAAATTTTGGGGTTCTGACAACAATTAGTATTCTATCCTTGGGGTTCAGGACAATCCTGACCAGGGTGTACCTCTATAGGCACCCTGCACGGCCACAGGCTTTACTGCATGAACTCAACCCCTAAACCAAGGTTGGGTGCATGGGCTTAGACCCTGAACCGTAGCCCCTTTGACCCTAAATTCTAAACCCCAAACTCTAAACCTTCTTCGGCCACCTTAGACTCTAAACCTTGTTAAACCTCAAAAGGGTTTGGTTTAGCTTTTGGTGTTTGGAGTTTCGTTTTGGGGGTCCGTAGGGTTGAGGGTGTGATCAGGGCTCTGAGGGTCCCTCGGGGGTGCCCTAAGGGTTTAGAAGCTCCTTTAAGTGTTCCATCATCTGACCTGTCGGGTTTGAAAGGCAAAATATGTACTCTTCGAATCTCAGAGCCCGCCACTACAGCCAAATGAACTTTTCAGTGCTACGGTTTAGGGTTTATAGAGTTTAGGGGTAAGTCCTACTTATAAGGCCTACAGAATCTTGAACCTTAAGCCGCCGAACCCTCTGCATCCGCAACTCCCGGACCCTTCCTAAGCCTTAAGCTGCCGAAGCTTCAGCCTTGCATAAAACGTAGGGTTTGGGGTTTAGGGGTTTAGGGGGTTTAGGGTTTAGGGGTTTAGGGATTTAGGCGGTTTAGGGTTTAGGGGTTAGGGAGGGGCCTTAACAATTAGAAGAGGGTTTTGGGCCCATTCATAGTAAAATCAGAATAAGAAACCATGAGGAATAATATTTGTAAGTATTTAGGCTTCTATACTTCTTCAAGGAAGCCTTAAGGGGACCCCAGTATAGAACCCTGAAGTACCCGTTAAAGGGGACCTGATTATAGAAGCCTATGCTACCCATTGAAGGGAACCCTAAACCCTATAGACCCCGTAAAGGAACCCTTAAGGGAACCCCCAAGAGCCCGGCATTCTGGAAACTGTGTCTGACCAGGACCGACACCTTCAGCACGCTCAGGCCCAAAAATAATAGGGTTGAGGGTTTAAGTTTAAGGGTTTGAGGGTTTACGGTTTAGGGTTTAGGGCTTAAGGGTTGAAGGTTTACGGTTTTGTTTAGGGTTGAGGGTGTAAGGGTTTAAGGTTCAAGGGGCCTAGGCAAGTGGAGTATGGTTTGAGTTGGAGTCTTTAGCAGTGTGATCGGCCAGGGAAATGTCAAAGAATTTGGCTGAGGTGTGCGGCTTGAGTGGTTGTGAAGTTCCCTAGACCACAAACCCAAGAGTTCTATAGGCTTGTTTAGACCTCTAGCAAGGCTAATGCCTGAGCCTTTGATATGGTGAGCTCCATCTGGAGGACAAAACACAATTACGGTTCATGCCTAAGGCCTTTGTTGTCTCCTGAAAAGAATTCTGAAAAAAAAGTTTTTGCTAACCTGCATAGAAACAGCCCTAAGCCCCAAATCTAATTATTCGAGCCTGAAAACCCTGTTTCTAAAGCCCTACTTGCAATTACAACAGCCCTAAACACATACTTCTGACTATCTAAGCCCCCTAAACCCCGAACCCTAGAACCCGAAAAAGCCCCGAGAGCCCGAACGACACAAACTCTGCAGCTCGTGGCAGGAGGGCGCGGAATGTGTCGGCATTGCTGTGGCTTCCCAAGTCGGACAACATCCAGGGGTGCCTTAGCAAAGTCTTTAGGGTCTAGTGGGTTCGTAAGCTTCAAGCTTTTTGTGACTAGGGCTTCGGGTTTTGGGGCCTGTATGATTTATCATATGTAGGTTTAGGGATACTACATCATACCATGATCTCTGTTTTGACTCATGAGCTCGGCAACTGAGGTGTGGGGCGCACCCGGCGAACCACTTCCGAGACAGAATCTCGACCATAGTGTGGGCCTTCAGGGTGTAGGGTGTATGTTGCAGGTTGGGGGGGGGGTATCGCGAAAGGTCTACCGCGGAGCTTTCGCTTCTAAAGTGGAGCAGTCAGGCGATTTAGGGTGTGTCTTAGCGCAGACCCTGATTACGGGGCTCTTGTTAAGGGGTTTAGTTTAAGTTACCATGTTCAGGAAACCATGCTATTCACTTTAGATCCCTATTATGGAAACTTGAACTAGATTCCCTTAAGAAGCCCGGGAAACCTTCGCGCCAATGGACATTCAAGGGTTTAATATAAGGGCCTAAATGATTTCCAAAAATATTTTGGGGCTCCTTATTGTGAATATAGTACAGTATACCCCCAAACTCCATTCTAATTTATTAAGTCCCCTTGTTCCCTACACCCTTTTTGTAGCCCTTACAGAAACCTGTACAGGAACCCTTTAAAGGAACCCCTACGAAACCCTATTCTCAGTATGAAGGCCCCTGTACCCTAAACCCTTTTTGTAGCCAAGGAACCCTTTCATTTGAAGGAACCCCTATGGAACCCTATTCTTTTTATGAAGGCCCTTATATTAGGGAGGGTTGAGGCTGTGGAGACGAGGGTTTAGAGTTCAGGGCCGGCCTTGAGGGGTTTGGGGTTCAGGGTTGGTTTCGGGTTTAGGGTTTGGAGTTTAGGTTTTAGGTTTAGGGTTTCGGATTTAGGTTTAGGGTGTAGGGTGTAGGGTTTAGGGTTTAGGGTTTAGGGCTTAGGGTGTAGATTCAGCAGCTCCGGATCGAGCAGTATCTAGTCGAGCCTGCTGTTTGGATCTTGGCAAAAGACCCACCCATCACAGGGTTCGGACCTTGCCCACGAAGCCTTGCCCACGAAGAGACAACCCTGGCCCACCAAGAAACGACCCTGGCCCTTGCCGACGAAGAAACCCACGGAGAAACGACCCTTGCCGACGAAGAAAAGACCCTTGCCCACGAAGAAACGAACTCGACCCTTGCCTACGCTTTTGCCGACGAAGAAACGGCCCTTGCCCACGAAGAAACGGCCCTTGCCGACGAAGAAACGACCGTTAAGGGGTTCTTGGAGGAGGCTTGCGGGACCCTTTTGGCCCCGAGCCTTGAAACCTAAACCCTAAACCCCAAACACCTCTCCACAAACCTGAGGAATTGCGCTTGTGCAGCGTGGCGGATGCTACTTCTCTTGGAAGGCGGTCCTGGCCGAGGATGGGCGCTGTCCGAGTCTGAAGGGTTTAGGTTTTAGGGTTTCCGAGTTTCAGGGTTTAGAGTTTCATTAGGGTTCCCGAGTTTAGGGTTCAGGGTTTGGGGTTGTTGGGGTTCGAGCTTTGGGCGTCGAACCAAAGACCCTAAACCCGAAAGCCTTAAACCTAAAGCCGCTAAACCCTAAACCCCTTACAGCCCCATGCCTGTGTTCTTAAAGGCCCAAGCCCTAGACCCCCTTACACCCCCATGCAAGCCCTGTGAGTTTAAGGAAGTTCCCACTTCCCGAGTAGAGAGCTTTCATCCGGATCATCCGGAGGGTTTAGGGTTCAGGGTGTAAGGTTTAAATTTAGGGGTAACGGTCTAGGGGTTTAGGGTTTAAGATTTAGGGTTGAGGGGTTTGGGGTTTAGGGTCCAGGTTTCTGGGTTTAGGATTTAGGGTTTGCGGTCTCCTGTCTAGCAAGCAGCCAGCCTAAGCTTCAACGAGACACAAGAAAGCTAGCCCAGCTCCTGAACCCTGTCAACCCTGAAGATCCCCGAACCCCTAAGCCCTAAACCCTAAACCCCTAATTAAGCCCCACACCACTACTCTGATCAGTGAGTTGTGGTGCAAGTGTTGGAGGAAGCCGGTGCTTTGGCGATTGTGATGTACGACACCACCGCAACTTGCTTTCCCAACCAGGTTTGAGTTTAGGGTTTAGGGTATGTGGTTTTAAAGGTTCAGGGTTTAAGGTTTGGGGTATTTAGCTTACAGCTTTTGGGGTTTCGGATTTGCAGGTCCTAGGGCGTAGAGCTTCTAGTGGTTAGAGGGTTTCGGTTTTCGGTGAGCTCTTCAGGGTGCAGAACTCTGCACTCGCAGTGGCATTTTGCGGATTGAAAGTTCAGGACTCAGGCTCGTGATATAGAAGCCTGAGCTTAACAATGCGATTCCTCAGGGTTCCTTTTCATAATTGTGGTACAACATTCTCCAAAATCCGAGGCTAATGATTTACGCCCTTGTATTTCAGAACCCTCGTAGTAGCCCTGACATCGAACCCTGAAAAGGAACGTAAAGGAACCCTTTAACCGAACCCTTAAAGGAACCCTTAGTATGACGACATCGGACCAAGGAGGATCAGTCGACAGCTGTCCTCGCCATTGCCGGCCCCTTTCCAAATCCAAGGACATCGTGGGGATCACCCCAAAGACACCCCTAAACCCTGAACCCCCAACCCTAAACCCCCACCTTTCTATAGTGGTATGCGGAGCATCTATGAATGACTTCGGAAGGTTCGAGTTGTTATTGGTTAAGTCAATGCTCCAATACCGGTGCGCGACTCTGGAGACTTGCCTTGACACCGTCCAATGTCTGCTGTTTCCCCGAACCCAACGGTAGTAGCCACAACCCGGTCAGGCGTCTCCCTGCGGTCTGACGTTGGTGGTACGCGTCTACGTGGAACCCTGATAGAACCCCATGGGTCTTCAAGCCCGAACCCCCCAAACCTTGGATGCTTGAATTCCAGAACCCCTAAAGGACCCAAGAGCACTTTAAAGAAATTCGTCTTACAAAGGGCAAACCTTCCCAAACCCCTAAACTTTAAACCCTAAACTCCCCAAACTCCCTGAACCCTAACACCTGAAGCCTTAAACTTTAAACCCTACCCACCAAAACCCTAAACCGAAAACCCTTCAGCCCCAAAGCTTATAAGCCCTTAAAGCACAAACCCTTTTTGAAGGATCGCTGGCTACCTGATCTCCCGAGAGGAGGGCTCCGGACTACGAGAAAGAGTGGAACCATGGCTGCCAAGCCGTAAAGTCCTAGGGGTTTGGGTATTGGGGTTTAGGGTTTAGGGTTTGGTGTTTAGGGTTTAGATTTTAGAGTTTAGGGTTAGGTAGTGCTCCCTGTTACGGGCTCCTTGAAGGGATCAGGGTTTCGTTCTCAGAACAAGGTATTATAGAGCCAAGGATTATCCTAGGTAGTATTCGGGAGACCCCTTAAAGGGGACCCACTTCTGGCTCTCTTAAAAGGGACCTTATGGCTTATGGAGAGGGTCTACATCCCCAAGGGTCCCCTTAATCCCAACTCCGATAACGGAACGCCTAGGGGTTTCGGGATTTTTGGGGGTGCTGGGTTCAGCGTTTCGGGTTTCTGGGTTCAGGGTTTTGGGTGTTTGGGTTTAGGGTTTCGGATCTTTAGGGCTTATGGGTTCTTGGGTTTAGGGTTTAGGGGTTATAGAAACTTCCATTATGGGGTTTGCATCGCTGAGGTTTGGCCGAAGCGCGTTTTGACCAAAAGCTTTGACCGAGTTTTTCGCTTTATTTAATATAGGGGCCTTCATAACTAGAATAGGGTTTGGGGGTCCATGATACCACAATTGTAATAAGGAGCCCCAAAAATAGTAATTATTGGTAATTATTTGGGCTCCTACATAAAGCGTCCACAGGATCAGGCTGGGGTGATCGGCAGAGTTGGGTGACTGAAAGTCGTAAACCCAAATCATTTAAACCCAAAGCCCTAAACCCTTAAACCCCTAAACCCTAAACCCCTAAACTCTAAACCCTGTTTAGCCCTTTTGCGCTTCCAAAACGTCGACCAAATCGGTGGCCTGGGCTTGGCTGGTGGGGGTCCTGGGGCTGGGGATGGGATTGCGGGTGGATGAAGGTGAGCTGGGCTGGGGCAACTGGGTTCTGATAGCTGGACGTGAAACCCTACAATTTCTATTTTTGATGGTCTTGAGAGTTTAGGGTTGGGGATTTGGGGTTGGGTTTCGGGTTTGGGGTTTGGGGGTTTGGGTTTTGGGTTTTATGGTTTGGGGTGTAGCGCTGAGGGATCTGGGTTGTTTGATAGGGCTCTTAGTATGTAGGGTTTTCGATTGGGCTAGTATAGAAGCCTAAATTGATTCCCAATCCTGCTGAGTTCTTTCTAAGTATTAGGCTAATCTCCCCCAAAGCCTGTTTACATGTTAGGGCCTCTATGTTGTGGTTTTTCTGGCCATGATGTTGATCTGGTTTATCTAGGGTTTTGAAGGTTTGGGTTTCATTATTGATGGTAGGGTCATGCTTCATAAGCGAATCTCACGATCATTGCTTACGAGGACAGGTTGAAAGGCTTAAGATATATATATATATATATACATAGTCTTATAGTTAAGCTCGAGCTTGTAGTCCGACTCCTGCACTCGGCCCAATCCGCAACCTCCCAATACCTCCGGGTTTAGGGCTTAGGCTGTGGGGTAATCCGCAAGCTCTCAAAACTCCCTTTACCAGGATTTAGCTTAGAGTTTAGGGCTTTTAACCTGCTGCACCCTGAAATCCTTCGAAACGGAACCCTAAATCCTAAACCGTGGCTCTGAACCATGAGAAAACCCTATCAAACCCCCATAGTCAACTTCCTGAAGCTCTTAAAAGGAGAATGGGGAGGATGTCGAGGTATTGTGCAGCTGGAGTCCGGTGGAGGTCAGTTTTGCCAGGGGGAGGGGGTTTAGGGTTTTTGGCTTAGGGTTTTGGGTTTTGGGCTTAGGTTTTTGGGTTTTGGGCTTAGGATTTTGGGTTTAGGGTTGTGGGCTTTGGGTTTAGGATTTTTGGCTTAGGGTTTTGGGTTTAGGGTTGTGGGCTTAGGGTTTTGGGTTTTGAGCTTAGGGTTTTGGTTTTGGGGGTTTTGGGGCCAAAAGAAGGCTTGTATCGGCTAAGGACAGGGTTTGAGGTTTAGGGTTCAGGGTATTGTATCGGTCCTATACAGGTTTTATCATATGGTTTTCAAAACGTTTCTAGACCTCTTTGAGCTAGCGTTGCCTGTTAAATGTGAAGGGCTCTTTGGGCACCTTTAAACTGGAACACTGTACCATGTAGTCATTGGGCCGAAACCTATCATGTTGTGGGGCTTATAGAATAGATAACTTCAAGCTTCACTGTATACAGCCACAGACAATCCATCAAAATCTGAGCAAACCCATACTGTTCGGGGCCTTTTGTGTAACGGCTTGGTTCAGGAATATGCCGTTGAGTACAGAGTGATCCTGAAGGTTAGGGCTTATGGCTTACATGGATCTATTGCTTGGGTGTCGGGTTATGGCGCTATGGGATAGTAGATCCAGAAATATAGCTGAAGTGTCGGAGCGTCTGATAGTGGTCCCGGCAGAGTACGGGACCATTTGAGTCAGCACGCTCAGAGGGAAGCTATGCTTACACGTTTGAAGCCTCCAGCGCTGAAACCCAAGCCCTAAACTCCAGCACCCTAAGCCTCAAACCTTGCAACTAAATCCCAAATCATGAAGCCCTAAACCCTCTGAAGTTGGGGGGTGTTTAGGGCTGCATGATTAGGGCAAAAAGCTGCTATCAGCGTTAAAACAAAGACATTCGAAGCCAAAAGGGCCCAAAAGCAGGTTTGGTTCGAGCTCCCGGGCTACTCTCCAGAGTTTAACGACACACTGACGTTGGAGAATGTCGGTGATGAGGACGTTCTTGGGGGTATACGGCCGAAGGGTGGCAGCCGAACCCTTAGCATGTCTAGTGATATAGGGGCCTTAATGGTTTCAATAGGGTTTTGGGGCCTATTATTCTATACTTATCGTAAAGAACCCCCACAATAGTATTGGTAACTATCTAGGCCCCTGCAGTGAGAAAAACCTTCGCAGTTCCAATATTATACCTCCACGGTCTAGGCGGACTTCTACATTCGCACTTCGCCCAAAGCCCTCACATTGACATTGAGGGCTTCGCAGGTGTCGAGAGTTCGCAGTACTCGGCTTGGGGATTTGGGTTAATGTTCACTCCACCTGCTGCATCAAGGCTTTCATTAATGCCTTGAAGCATTCGAGAGGGGAGATCCCTGCTATTTGACTCGCAGTTTAGGAAAGAGCATGAGGCTTGGCTTCTACAAGGTCAAGCAGCAAGTTGTACTTCAACACGAGCAAAGCCATCTTGTCGGGTCCGTGCAATCCGGTAGGTCGAAAGATCAGGACATGGCGTGGGTGATGGATGTGATCGACACCAACGTGACTTTTGAACAGGACTGCCGAGTACACGAGGGCGGTGTGTGTGTGTGTGTGTGGGGATGGGGGGGGAAGACTTCAGGCGCCGGTTTGTTATTATCATGACAGTGAAGACCGTGACAGACAGTAGCTGCAGATAGTGATGGTGATGAACAGGAGCAGGGGGGGCCGGAGGAGGAGGAGGAGAGGAGGAGGAGGAGGAGGCGGCTTATTGTGATGATGATGACGATGATGGTGATGATCATGCTAATGCCGATGTTGATGTTGATTATGATGAGGATGAAAGCGATGATGAACATGATGTTCATGATGAAGCTGATGATGGCCACGATGACGCTAGTTGGGTTGTTGATGAATGGGTCTATCTTGATGATGTCGGCTACGCCTATGTTGCTGACGGTAGTCATGGCAGTGATGTTCTTTGTGATGACTATGCTGGTCAGGACGATCTTGATCTAGATGTGGAGGATGGTGACGACGACGGTGATGTTCGTCGTTGTCCTTGCTTTTTAGTTATGCGTGTTTCATGAGAGCTTGTGCGGCTGAGACGGCCATTGGGAATATAAGGAGACCCTAACTAAGCAGGTTGCCGTCCGGGGCTCTTCAACACCTACCACATCTTCAAAAGCCTCAGTCCTAAGCCTTAAACACCAAACTCTAGATTGCAGACGGAAGAAACAACTATTAATAATCAATGATCCGTTTAGTCCTTGGCAAGGGTGCTCATAACCCCGGAGATATCGCAATGTGCCCACATCCCCCATTCTAGTTAACTACTACGACCTTTCTACTCTTGATGTCAGCAGATCCTCGAAGTCCTTTTGCTGAATTCTGAAACTTAAAAGACCGAAAAGCCTTCAAGCCCTAGATGTTCACCACGTTAACCGCCTGCTCCCCAAGCCCCAAACCCTAAACCCCCAGACCCAAAGATCCCCCAAGCCTGAACTGTGAACCAGGATCCATTTTTTGCTTCCGCCATCGTGCCGGCACCTGCATCTTTTAGCTCGGGAGGAGCTACCGGGGGTGCGGAGGCAGGAGGGCACGGCACAGGGTTTTAGGGTGTTGGGGCTCGATGTAGTCTAAGAGAGTTCAGGGCTTATTCGAAGGGGTTAAGAATGAGCAACAGTATCCCGATAGAGACCATCTGTAATTAAAGGCGTAAACATAAGTATAGTGCAAGATCCCCCCAAACTCTGTTCGAAGTTAAATCCCATGAATAGACTGGAGGTTAAGGAAGGTTTTTTTGGCGGTTTAGGGCTCTGGAAAACTTGGTTCGGCATGATGGTGAAGGGCAAGCGCGAAGCTTTGAATCCTCCTAGCACCAGTTCAGTAGAGTTTAGAGTTAAGCGTCTCCGCGAACGAGTAGTATAAGCCTATAAGCCCATGAGCTGAGGTAGTAGCACGGGAAAGCGTTGCCGACAGTCAGCTGGATGTGACGATAGTAATAACAAGGACAGTACTATAGGAATAATCATGCGCGTTTCTAAAAGAAGTTAAACCCCTGAGCACTAAAACTCCCCCAAACCCTCTCCCCTTAATCCTGAACCCGCCCCGCCAAAACGCAACAATGCTCTGAATGTCATGAAGCCAGGTTTGGTACAATTTTTCGGCGTTCAATGGCTCCGCAGCCGGGCAGAAGCGTTTAGGGCTTAGGGCTGGGGGCTTAGGGGTTCAGGGTCTTAGGGTTCAGGGTTTGGGTTGATGCTCTCTTCCTGCATGCTTTGAAGCCTCTCGTGTCGCAGTATGCCCTTAGAGTTTGTCGAAAGTCCGATGATCTGGGTGTTAAAACGGCTAACGCGTTTAAACTTGACGTGTTAGATTATTGCGGCATTGAGTTTCCCAACCCTACCACGCGACGGTCCAGGACCTTCAAACCCTGGACTTTTGTGCAAGCTGATTGCAAACTTCACAGTAATCCTTAACACCTAAAGCACCCGAAAACGTAAACCCCCAAAACCTTAAACCCCAAACCCCCGAACCCCCTAAAGCCCTAAACCGCTAAGCCCTGAAGCCTGATATATCCCACCGAGGCCCAAGTCCAGGTAGCCTATTGGCGGTTTGGGTTTGGGGGTTAGAGGGTGCCTGCAGCCAGTGTCCCGGACACGGAAACCAAAGAAACGCAAAAAGGGGGGTTCCGAAAATAGCGGGGGGCCCTAAAAAAGTAGCCCAAATAGTAGGATCCTTATTATAAGGACCCAAAAATAAGGTACCCCGTATTTTCGGAAACTCCCACATCCCTTAGCCTTAAAGCCGAAACCCTCAACTCGCGGTTTCGATGCGAAAGCCTGCTAAGGTAGAACTGGACGACGAGGCTGAGCTGTTGCCCTTGCCCTTCGCTTTTCCGCACTACCTGGAGTATCACGAGAGTGCTTGGGTCCAAAGTAGAGGATGAGAAGGGATTTAATATAGGGGCTCAATGACCTACACTGTTTTTTTGTTGTTTTTTTTGGGGGGTCCTTATCATAATTATAGTTGAATATACCCCCAAACCCTATTCTTATTTTTAAGGCCCCTATAGTAGTACCCAAGTGTATAGGTAGCTGAATAGGGGAGTTAGTTAAGCAGGCTATATGTAGCAGACTTGGGGTCAAGATTGCATACATGCCCGGTTACCTTGTTTCTGACTCTGATCACTATGTCGCATGATGCTTTACAGGTCCCGCAAGGATTTTGCTTAAAACGATGCTTGATCTGCACGGGCTTTCTTTAAGGGCTTGCACAGGTAGCCAGAATTGCTCCGAGAAGACCACTTAGGTGCCTGGGTGTCCTGCAATGGGGCGCTCATTTTGGACCCGGTTTTGGATGCCACTTGGCTTGTGTCAAGAGATCCTCGTCCCTAAACCCCAAACCCTACGGGACAAAGGGGTTCAACGAACACAAAAACAACCCTAAGCCCTGAACCCTAGAGAGCCTAAGCCTCCTTAAATTCCCTACATGAACTTAACCCGAAACCGCTGAATCCTAAACCGGAATGAAACCCTATCACACGGAACCCAAAGCTCAACCCTGTCGCTTTTCACCCTAAAGCCACTATGAGCGAGACTTGTTTTCCCAAAAGACCCTTTGTCATTATAGATTAGCCCATATACAAAACCCTTATTATTCGCCGTATGAAGTGGTCGGCAATATCAGGAGCGACATGTGTCCATGTTCGATTCTTTCCTCAAGACCATTCCCCAGAATTCCTTCCTATGAGTCTGGTATTATGTACTCCAACAGCCGAGTCTTTGATATTGAGGCCAATAACTATACGACCCGTCGTAGGAGTCGTTTTGAACCCTTTTCAAGACGAAATCCTTGAAGGAACCCTGATGCCTCAAGCCGTGACACCCAAGGACATCACTAGAAAGGCGGCAATCTTGGGCTCGGGTGTGGGGCCTCATGACGTACTCGCTGCAATGTGGGCCGATATGACCTGCCCGCAGGAGATTCTGGGAGGGCCTGCTGTTAAGGACATGCTGTTGAGTGTTTAGGGTTTAGGGCCAGTTTAGGGATTAGGGCTTCAGGGTTTAG
>CAJNDV010011692.1:37398-52368 GCA_905221635.1 Symbiodinium sp. CCMP2456
GGTCTTGACGCAGCTTCGGAAGCCCTCGCAAACCCCTTGTGGTTTAGGGTTTGGGATTTGGGGTGATCCCTCCAAACATTGTAGTCTTTGCTCGGTGCCCAAGTGCTTGAGCCTTCGGGCTGAAGAAGCAGAACTATTAAATCGTCTTTCTTGTTCCTATATATATATATATATAGCCCTACAGGTCTACGAGAATGTCGAGACCCTATTCTAGCCATTCACCATTTCGGATCCGGGTCTGGGGGGATGAGAGTTTCCCGTTAGCTTTCTTGCATTACAACGCTGCTCACAATGGCTTGTAGCTAGAATGAGGCTTCAGGGTGTAGGAATAGACCAGGGCACAGACTGCAGGTAAAGCCCTTTAAAAGCCAATGGAACCAAAAACCGTGGTGCAACAAACGAATAAATCCATGTGATCCTATATCGCTCGGCGATCTTGCTGGCCCAAGCGGCCTTGAAATGCGCAGGGTCCCGAAGCCGCAAGACTGCAAACTGCTGTGGGAACTTCTGTCTTCAAACCTAAACCCCAAACCCTAACCCCCAAAACCCTAAACCATCCTAAACCTAAGGTCAAACTAAACCCTCAACCGAAACTAAGCCTGAACCCCCAACTAAATCCTAAACCCTCCAAGGAAAAACAGGCCCTGAAGCCTGTAAGCTTCCAGGCAACTCTCAGCCCGTGGACCTAACGAAGCAGCGCAAGGCACATGGAATGCCGAGAACAACTGTCTTTGGGGTTTCGGGTGTCAGGTTTAGGATGGCTTTATAGAAGTTGTGTACGGTGTGGGTGCGGAGTTTCGAGCGGATTTGCACTGTTTTTTGGCGTTTTTCTTTTTTGGCCGTGCTCCTGCTCTGCGCTGCCCCCCTGACCTGCCCTCTGCCCTGCCCTGCCTTGCCCTGCCGCCCCCGCTGCTCTGCCCTGCCCCTGCCCCTGCATCCGCGCCCGTCCTTGCCGGGTTATAAGTACCTTTATTGGGGTTAGAAGGAATTATACATAGTTATAAGTATCGTTACCCTGCAAGTCCCATGGTCCTTCAAGTAGCCGAATCCTCAATCTCGGCTCCTTATGGGTACCTTTGCGGAGGGGGGCGGGGCGTTGTCAATCCCAGTGCCTTGCCTAAACCCCGAAGCCCTAAACCCAAAGCCAAACCCTAAGCTTGCTCCCTCACACTAACCCAAAGTCTCACGCCATGAGCCCACCCAAAATCACCAAGCTCTTTGGAAACGACGGGCATGTCTGTATACATGCAGCCCCAAACAGGCCCTGCACTCATAAAGTGGCTTCCTCTGTTTAGACCTATAGGACGGTAGGATGTTTGGGGCATCAAGGTAGACGTAAAGAGCCAACACCCGTAGACCCAAAATCCCCCTTCCTAAACCGTAATTCCCCGAAACCGCTCAGGGTTTAAAGTTTAGGACTTCAGGTTTGCAGGGTCTGGGGGCCAGTGTTGGGGGGCCGAAGTGAGCTGAACTGACGCAAAGGCCCGCACAGATGATGACTAGAACGATTGTGAAGCATTCGAACCAGGACTTAACAAGGGTTCTACACTTCTACACGGGCTCTATTATGTCTTAAGAGCATCATACCGAGACGTTAATGATTGTTTTGGAACTACCTCGAACCCTATACTGGGGACACCAGGTCTTGCACGTGCGTTTAGGGATTCTGAGTTGCATAACTTGGACTTTATGTTGGAGTTTACTGATGCTTGTTAGATATAGATAGGGCTTCATTTGCAGTGCTGCTTAAGTCTTACAGTCCTACACCCACCCTGCTATGACCTCTTTGCCACATGTGCTTTTTGGGATGTGACGTCGGGACTGGGGGAATTTTAGGGGGGTCCTATAGGCGACAAGACTCGGGACCTTTTGGGCCGGTCCTAGAGGCCGAGCTACCAGAAACAAAAGTGTTAGGGGGCCCAGGCTGAATTTGCCCCCTTTCCCGAAAAAATCACAGAAATCTCCCAGCCCTCAGAGCCTTCCACCCTCTCAGGGCTTGCTCAAGGCTCCAGAGGCCTTCTGGCCGACGGTGCGACGGGCGGGTTGTTTGTTGGAAACCCTTGCTTCTCTTCGAGCGAGCGGCACAGGACGCGAGGACCCACAACCCGACACCAATTCATCTCTGCTGTGGTTTGCTGTGAAATGTGGGCGCTATGTGTCGAACTGCGAAGTGAAGCAGAGAGCAAGAAAGCCCCCTGTTGAAGGGGGCTTGGGGGTGGAGCCCTAAGCCCTATTCTGGTTGGGGTGGTTGTGGCCGGACTACATGCTGACGCAAGCGCGCGCCCCACTCTTCTAAAGGAAAAGGCATACCCACCGCACGCACACTGTATACACAGCCTAAACCCTAAACGCCTGACCCCGAAACCCTTGAACCCTCCAACCTCAACCCAAAACCTTAAACCCCAAAGCCAAAGCCAAGACGCAGGCTCTACCACGTGCTGGCAGCCAAGTCCTCAAGCCCTTTAACCACTAGGCCAGTGTAGGGGTTCAGGGTTTGGGGTTTAGGGTGTAGCGGTTTAGAGCCATAAATCCTAAACCGCAATATGGTTCCCTGGGGGCCTGGGGACCGAGGCTTGGTATATAGTCTCTTGGTAAGTAGCCGTCTCATAAAAGAGAAACTCTTCAATATGTCGGCTGACCAGAAGTTTTATAGGATCTAAGATGTAGTAAGCATAGGTCATCTGGGTACTTCTTGTTTGCCCTAAGCCCTAAACCGGTGAAAGAGCATTCAGGGTTTTGTTGGTTGCCTGTAATTTTGCTAAATGATCCTAGCCGTTGCAGCCACAGAGCGGCTGAAGGCAAAAAGCCCCGAAACACCTAACACGTAAACCCTAGACGCTGCAACCTTAAGCACCACGACCAGGGTTTCCCGGGTGTTGTACAGTAAGCTGTCTTCTGGAATTCTGAGGAGCAACATTGCCACAGGCCCTTCTGTGGGCGGTCGATATCAACAGTCTATTGTCGGGTCTAGTGTGCCGGGTTGAGGCTTGAAGGTTTGCAAGTAGAGTTTAGGTCGAGCCGAAGCCCAAAACCTTGAAGAAAGTTCGAAATGAATCCTTACAGGAACCCTCAAAAGTTGGGAGACTTGACAAGGGACCTGATCTACACCCTAAGTGATAGGGATCCTTAGTTTCAAGATCCCGGCACATTCGGGGCGTCTGAAGATCGTTGTCAAGCTTGTCGGTGAGGAGTCTAGTTGCTCTTACGGATTTGTGCTTGCAGACGGCATGCCATGATATACCGCTGTAATGTCCAACACCCTCAAAAGGCAAAACGCCGAACGAACTCCAACCCCTGAGCCTCTCGCTGCATCCACTACGAATTCTGCTCAAAGATCCCAAACACAGAGGAGGCTGCCCCAACAAAGATCTCCTCAACCCTTCAGCCTCCGCAGGACGTGAAGCTTTGAGAACAGCCCTGCATGTAATTCAACCAAGATCCATGCATCTTTTGATGTCGGGGGGTACCTCCTTCTTGATGCATAGACGTTGCGAGAGCCAGAGGCGTGAAACCTCACGACCTTTGCAGGCAACCTGCGCACAGCGCGATGTTAGCTCGGGTGGACTCGGATGAGTGTTGTCGAAGTCTATCGTCTACAACGAGCCAGTCGTTTAGAACTGCGATATGAAGCAGCTAGGGTACATGCACCCGACGAAGTCGACTCGAATGTAACGTAGCACCGGCTCCCTTTCAATGATAATTCGATTCGGCTGATGCGTGTGTAGATCGCACTGCCGGTGGTGTTTGAAGTCTCCATTTTTCGGTGAGCAGAGCCTCCGAGAGACTACCAAGCAATTGTGACAGTTAGGAGCTACCATGCAGGATTCGGACCTTTGAGACTGTATTGGTGCCAGTTTGCAAGCCATCCGTTCTCCCGGAGGTGGGAGGGGGTTTACAGATTCCCCCACAACGCCTCCAACACTTGCTTTAGGGTTTAGGGCCCTGTCTTCCCCGACAGAAGGGCCCTTCTGTAGCATTGGATGCTTCCCCGAACTCTGAGCCATTGAGACATCTCCCTTCCATCAAGGCTTCCTTGATTCCCTTCGGCACGTTGAGACAACGGCGCCTTGCAAAGATGCGCGCGCGAAACCTCGCGCCCGCATGGGTTGGAAGACGGCCCTCCAAGAGGGACGCCCTTGAACAAATTGATCCACTACGCTCACTTCTCCAATGCCCGAGCTTTCAAAGCTCTTATGACTTGGTATTGTTCCGAAACGTTAGACGTTTGACTTCCGTGGGCACTGGGGAAGCAAGTACACCTCCTGTGGCGGCGCTTTCATTTCGGGATGCAACCCACTGGATAACGAGATGAAAGGCCTGCCAAGGGAGGCACAGTGGGGCTTTCCGAAAATTAGGGGTGCCTTATGTTTGGGTCCTCATCATACGGATCCTATTATTTAGGGTATCATAATCTATATTAGGGTCTCCTATTTTCGGAAACCCCCAGTAGTCTTGATCAGTTGAATTAACATGGCCATTTTGTACAGTGCTGGACAGGCAGATGCCTAATTCCAGAGACCTCAATATTCGTACAAACTCTTGTCGTCGTCTTTGATGACCAAGCAACATCTTCGTGAGCAGGGGGCGGTTGAGATTTTAGTCTTCGTCAATGGCAATGAATCCCATTATAGTAGCGATTGCCTCTGCAGGGGCCTCAAGAATTGGGTTTTACTATTCCTTTCTCTAGGCATCCTTGCTATGGTCTGCTTGGCTGAAACCTATGGCGTTTCGGAGCGGTGTTGGAAGCACCTCGAACATAGGGGCCGCCTGATCAACCAATCATACTACGTGCTAGTCCCGTACTCGTCAGAGTTCCTGAGTATGTACAAGTAATATTCAAATTAGTAGAATAGAAGTGTGAGTTTGTATGTCCAATTATGACAACAGCATAGAAGTATGTCTTAAGATGTACAACAACAGTGACTACTACATGACCCGACCTCGAAACCCAAGCCCTGAACCCTGGCTTAAACCCTAAGCCCTACAGATCCTAAACCCTAGGATCCTGATGCATCTCTTGGGATGCCGTGAGGTCAGCGGTTTAGGATTTAGGGTTTAGGGCCCTCATGCAAGAATCAGGATCAGACTGTGGGAGGGGGGGGTGAGGGGGGGATACACTAGCTAAACAGGGTTGCTGATTGTTCCGAACTCTGTACTGCGCCTGAGACTGCAGGCGCGTCGACCGCATGAGAGCTCCTGAACCACGAGACCGCAGCTTCTACACAGCAGCGATGCGCCCGACACTCCCAATAAGTTAAGCCTCGCGCATAAAGCCCGACACCCTGAATCCAAGCTTCAGAAAGTCAGGGAAACGAGCCTAGACCCGAAATCGTAGGATCCTTGGCATAAAGACCAGACCCAAAACAAGCAAAAGCCCACCACCCCTACCGGCGGCCCCTGGGAGGCCGCCAACTTTTGCCTTGGCACGGCTCGTCGGAGCCTAAGACAAGGGGAGCTCGCGCTAAAGCGAGCCTTGTGGTGGCGGGGAACTGACCATCCGTTCATGTATGGGGGGTTTAGGGCTTCTGGGCTTGTAGGGTTTAGGATCCTTTGGAACTTTAGCATGTCACTGTGCGGCGCAGTGGCACAAGAGTTTCGGGGTTCACTATGTGAGGTTATCTTCTGAAGTCAAAGGTGGCGATGATGATGCTAATGAGCAGCAGAACCCGGAGCATGAAGGCAGAGGAGGACGAAGGAGGACTTCCTAATTAGTGATGACGACGGCAGGTGTGACTTTCCGATTGTTGCTGATGATAATGGTGCTAAAGATGGTGGTGATGATGGTGATGAGGACGATGCCTGCGTTGCTACAACTGCCATGCGTGTAAACTGCGGTACTGTTTGAGCTATTGCAGACTCCTGTTGATGCTGCCATTGCAGTGGCTGGATTTGCTGCTGTTGTTGCTTCTACTTCTGCTGTGGTTGTGGTGTAGTTGTATGATACAGGCTAAATAAACTGCGATAGTCCATCCCCTTGTCATTATATCAAATACGCCCCGCAAAGCCTGCTCGAACCATTAAAGGCCCTATACCATAGATATTCTTCCACTTCGCTGTAAAGAGCCCGGATCCGATAAAGAGTTCACCACGCTTACTTTAGTGCTCTTTGGAGCTATTTGTTTTTTGTAGACATGATGTATTTGTTTTTCTATGAAACTCCAATGGATTATTGAGAAAATTATGTCGAACTATGTTGATTTTGATTCTTAGGGTGCGTAAGCTTAGAACAAGGATCTCGAAAGGGACCCGAAGGGCATTCCTGAATGGGCTGTCCGCGGTAGTTACGGGGCCGTGGAGGGTAGTGCAGATTCGGGGAAATGGGTTGTTCTCCAATGAGTCGTAACAACTGGAGATATGCTAATGCTCATCTTTTGCACAACTATGCTGGTCGAGCCTACGGATGACCGGGGGCCTAATCAAGCCCAACACCCTGAGCGAAAATCTTTCAGACTCCTTGCCACCAGGTGTCGTTCCATTCGACCGGGCCCGGGTGCAAACATGAGCTTATTGAAATCTGATAGTTTGTACTCATATCCCGAACCCTAAAGCCAAGCCCTACTCTGAACCCCCCGAACCCTAAACTCTGCTGCACAGCTAAAGTTTACCGAGCCCCAAAGCCCTACAAGCACTCCCTACAAGACCCACAAAAGAACACTGCTCGAATGTTTAAGGTCCGTGCAAAAATTACTCTTAAGACCCCCAGAATCTTCCAAACCCTACGCTAACTTGTTCTAACCTTGTAACCCTAAACCCGAAAATCCTAAACCCCAATCAAACCTTAAAACAAGAAGCCCTAAGTCCTCAGCCCTATTTGAACCTTAAAGCCCTGACCCTAAATCCTAAACCCAAACAGTCCTAAACCTTACAGGACCCTAGGAAACCCCAAAGCCCGATGCGAATTCGACTTTGCAGGGAGCCTCCGGCTTGCGTCGTGCAGGCCGAACCTCGCAAGTTACATTTTATAGGCACTAGTTGTTTTACTTTCAGAACCGTCATAAACCTTTTAATAAAAGGAAGAAGTAGCATTGAGAATAGCAATCATAAAGGTAAAAATTAAGAATAATGATAGTCATAATTACATAATAGGAGAAAAAGTATTAATAATAGTAATGCTACTAGGGCTTGGGGCTTGGCGAGGCTCCGCGCAGAGGCTTTGGGGAGTAGAGCCCGACATGGACCCCTTTACAAGCCTCATAGAGCCTCTGTGGACCCCAAACCCAAGACTCTCAGAGCCACCGCACCCCCCGGATCATCTCAACCCCAAGCGACCCCCCAGAGGAGCCCATGGCTTATAGGGCTTAGGTTTTAAAGGTTACGAAGCCATGGTAATTCGCAACACTGGCCGGTTGCAGTTCCTGCATAGTCACCCCAAATCAGAATCCCGGACCCTTGACCCTAATCCCCGTTAACGGCTCTAAACCCTAAACCTTTCTGGGGTTTACACGGTTGACTATAGGCCTTTGTAATTAGGCTGGTGTTTGGGGGGGTGACTCTGAGGTCGTGGGTTGTGGGCTACGGCTTGATCATCACATTGCTTACGAGGTGGTATTTGGAAGACCCCTCAAAAGGCACCCTTCTTCACCCTACTTATGGCTCCCTTAACAGGGACCTTTTTGAGAAGGTCTATATCCCTAAGGGCCCCCGCGATCCCAACTCCTGTTGCTTGACCAGAGACGATTGAGTTTGTATCTGTTAGACCATTCGGCTTAGTGTTTAGGGTTTAGGCGTTGTTCGATGGGGTGCAGATAATACGCCAGGAAGCTGCCTTTTTCCAGCATACGTACCTTAACTCCTAACTAAATCGTTTGGAAGTGTTCCCAAAGACTTTCAAGAAGCACCGAATTTGGGGCCTAGAAGTTTTCTACGCCCCCATGACTCTAAACCCGAAACCCGAAACGCTTGGCCGTTGCAGCATACTGGAGGCTCTCGGCCACGAGACGTGGCCGCAGCGCAGAAGGAAGGAGACGCCTTCAGCTTCCTACCATGGCGGCAGAGACTCTGCCGAAAGTCTGGGTTGAGGGCAGGGTTTACAATGAAGGGTGTAGGGTTTAGGATTCAGGGTTTGGGGTTTTGCATTTAGGGAGGGTTTCGGGTTTAGGGATGGTTCCAGACCCTCTTTTAGACCCTAAATACCCATGGGGACCACATACCCCTGTTTGAGGGTAAGGAGCCAGAACCTCTTGGCTGATATAGCGCGTCTTTGTTCGTTTTTTGGTATCGGATCTCTAAAGGGCAGGGCCTAGGGTGTGGGGGTTTAGGGATTCGGGGCTAGTGTCCTACCGCAGAACCTTACTGGACCCTACACCCGGGGTTGTTGAATCCGATCTGGGCCGAAATCCACAATCCCACAAGCCTAACCTGGAGCAGGGCTCAGAACAAGAACTGTGTGACCCTTGCTTTGTCAGGCTATATTGGTCCCCCCCCCCACCCCGTTCAGTTATTCAGGCCCAATTCTACCAGTCTACCGTCCTTTAGACTTTCACAATAATTGCCCATTATTTGGGACCACATACCCCTATTTGAAGGTATAATGGTTAATGTACCCCACCAAACCCTGTAATCATTCATGCCCCTCCCTGAACCCCAAACGCTAGACCCTACACCCTAAGACTGTTGGAATTCCAGCTCTAAGTGGCAAGCTTCAGGTCCTAACAATAAAGCCCGGAAGCCCCAACCTCCGCCTAGCTCCGCTTTTCCTAGGAAGCAAGAAGCCCCTAGCAAAGCATCCTAAAGCACGCGTTTAGGGTTCAGGGTGTTGTGTTTTTTGTGTTTGGAGTTTGTGCTTGAGGGTTTGGGGTTTAGGTGGGCCCAGGGGTTCGGGTAAAATTCGATACACTTCAACTACAAAGCTGACGGAGAAGACTAGAAGCCGCGGAAACCCGTACAGCATGTGCTTTTCGGCTCGTAGACTGCTTCGAGTTTCAGCTTGAGGCTTGAGGGCCTGCTATGCCCAATACGAAGAGTCCCAACTCCTAAACCACACCCTAACCTCTAAACTCCAAAACCCTAAACCCTAAGAGGCAGACGTTGAAGCCTTGCAGTCGAGACCCGGGACTCGAAACTCCCAAGATTATAGTCGGATTATAGGAAAAAGTAGTATATTATACTACATTATAATGGGTTATGGTATATTACAATAGATCATAGCAGATTTAATTAAACCCACAAGCCTGACTTAAAACCCCGGGAAGCCCCACCCCCCACACCCTAGAACCCTAAACCCTAACACATTTGTTTCGAGCTAACGATATAACGAACACTAACCAGACGCCCTTAACCCTAAAATCCTAAGCCCCACAACCCTGTCTTCAAGTCTAAACCTAAGGATACAGAACCTAGGCCCTAAAACTATTTCCCAAAACTAAGCAGCCAAACCCTTAAAAGAACCTTCAATCCAATTGCTTAAACCTCATATTCAAAGAGTGGAAGTTCCCACACCCCCAAAACTAATCCTTGTCCTATACCATTCAAAGATTGAAAGCACAAGCTGGCCCTAAACCCTAAACCCTCAACCCTCTTAGGCCTTAATCCTTAAAGCCTGAAGCCTTTAAAAAAAAAGAACAAGACAACCTTCAAAGTTGAAGATACCGAAGCCCTCAAACATTGGACCCTTAACCGTCAAGCTAGACCCATAAATCCGACCCTCAAACGCTCCCCTCCCCCCTCCCCAAGAAACTTTCTTAATCCCCCCACTCCCCACGTGTCGCGAGGCTCCCAGAAGGGTATGCGCTTGGGCTGAGTTTAGGTCCTCTTGGGATGTCTTGGGAAAGGGCTTTGGGGGAGGAGTTGATGGGTTTCTGAGAGGGGGGGATTCTGAATTTGGTGGTTTTGGGGTCGGAGTTTGGTGGCTTTGGGGGTCTGAGTTCGGAGTTTAGGGTTCAAGGTTTAGGGTTTGAGGTTGGGCCTTGTTGGCGGATGTGGGTTTAGGGATCTCTGGAGAGGATTGTGGGGTTTGGGTCGAGGGTGCTGTCCCGTGAGTCACATGTCTGGATGAAAGATCTTGGGGATCTGGGTTTAGGGTTTTGGGGAGGTAATGTTTTTCAGGTTTTTTGACACGAATCCCAAAGCCCTAACCCTTGCTTTTCCGAGATAAACTCAGGCCCAAGGCCCTGATGTCAGATCCTCCTATGGCATGCTCTATATATATATATATATATATATGGTAATGGCCGGGGGTGTGAGCACGTGCGTGTGTTGTGCGTGTGTGTTACGCTAGGAGCTGAGTAGGTATATAAGCTTAAACCTTCTTGTAGCGTTTGTAACTAGTAACTAGCCAACAAGTTTCCCTAGGGTCGCTAGAAATGTGCGGTATAGCAACCGCCAAGACCCCAGTACTCAGACATCCCGATTAGGAATTTCAGCTCACTTGATTCGACCGAGCCTACCTCGAAAGGAGCCATGACTGGAGCCCTTACCAGATCCCTCTCGAGCATCGGAATGGTGGAGAAATCCTGAACCTGCAAACCGCAAGTCCGACACCTTTGGCCTTAGGCTGATAAGACAGATTCTGTAATATGTTAAAGAATGGGTGCAAAGGGAACACATGCACCTATGCATACATACATATATGTGTACATATATATATATATATGTATGTATGTATGTATGTATGTATGTATGTATGTATGTGTGTATGTATGTATGTATACAGGCATATACAGACATATGCATATAAAGTATACAGTACGCAGTATAAAGTACACAGTATACAGTGTACATTTGCATATTCATATACAACGTACATGCATGCATGCATATGTACATGCATACACACGCATACATACGCACATACGTACATACATACATACGTACGTACGAACGTACATACATACACACATACATACACACCTACGTACATACATACATACATACAGACAAACAGACAGACAGACAGACACACAGGCAGACAGAAGACAGACATACATACACAAATACATGCATACATACATCCTGTATGTAGGTATGTATATAGTATACAATATATAGTACATAGTATATAGTCTGTAGTGTATGTTTAGATTGTGCTAAGGTGCCTCCAAGGAGGCCGTACGATCCGGTCTACGACAGTCCAGCCGCTGGGCAGACAGCTTTTGGGATTCAGGGTTTAAGGTTAGGGCCTTAAACTGTAGAGCCTGAAACTTAAAACATTCGGGGTCTAGGGCTACAGCTTACACCGTTTAGGGTTCCGGATTCAGTAAAACCCTAGGTCAAAGCATAGTTGCCCGTTGCCTTAAACTAGTAGCTGAAGCAGAATTACGGTTGAGCCCTTATGGCTGTTGGGGCTGTGGGGCTGTGGATGTGGAAGGTTACTTTGATGACTCGGGTCCACAGCTGTGAGGACAAGTTCTCTTCGATCCTGTGTCAGTCGGTTCGGATGTATGTTTACATTTTGCATGCCTGCATAACCCTAAACTCTAGGACCATAAACCCTGCGTGCTTTGGGGGTCAGGCAGCGAAGAGGATCGCGGACGAGTGGTGGGAGAACATCCGCAAGGAGCGGGCTCCCATGATCATTAGGGTTCGGGTTTAGGGTTCGAAAGAGGGCTTCGGGTTTAGGGTTCCTATATAAGGTTCAGGGTTTAGGGTTATATAAAGGGTTTAGGGATCTCGAAAGGGTTTCGGTTCCGTAAAGAGTTAGCCTTTGGGGTGGTGTGCTTCGGGTTCAGGGATAAACCTCTCCTAGTCAAGGTGTCAAGGGGCTTTGTATTCCCTAAAGCGCCATGTGCCTATGAGAAAAAATGTATATACTTAGGCTTCAAAGTACGTATGTAGGAGCCCCTTTACAGCCTAATTAAGTATAACATGTACAGGAACATTGAGCCTTAAGGATCCGGATCCATATTGCAGACTTTATCAAGGGAGGGGTGCTTGCGCTGCTGATTGTTCAATCCTCCCGGGCAGTTTACAATTCTAGTC
Source organism: Symbiodinium sp. CCMP2456 (assembly GCA_905221635.1). Taxonomy (NCBI): domain Eukaryota; class Dinophyceae; order Suessiales; family Symbiodiniaceae; genus Symbiodinium; species Symbiodinium sp. CCMP2456. The sequence continues at coordinate 49,315 of CAJNDV010011692.1, forward strand.
CAGCCTTCCAGGCAGCATGAGCAATAGCCAGCATCGCAGCCATCATCACCTCATCACCAGCGCAACCCTGCTGTTCTTAGCCTGAGCATTGTTCAGCTGCACTTGCGACATAATCATTATCGCCACCTTCTGCAGCTGAGTTGCCACCATGCCTATGTTCATAGCCAGTCAGCTCGTCGTGCTGATCATCTTTATGCTGTCTCTATCTCTCTCTCTCTCGCTCTCTGTCGTCCCGTTCGCCTTCAGCAAGAGCATGGTTGTCCTCATCGTATATACTTTCATGACGGGCTTCAAAGCCTTTGCCGGATTGACATGTCAGAGCATCGTGTGAGGACTATTTATTCCCGGACTCCTCCATCCCATGCTAGCTGAAGGTGGGGATACCAAACACAATCCGTTATACAGTAAGACTCTAAAACTCTTTCAAAAAGTCCTCGAACCATCATCACGAAACCCGACTTCTTGAACCAAAATGTCTACACTGCTACACCTTAGACCCCAAAGAAGCCAGAGCTTCAGCCTCGAGCGGCCGCAAGGAGAAACCCCCGGAAGATGCGATCGCTTTCTGGTTGCCCTGGGTGCTCCTTGCGTTTGTAGCAGGCCTTTCCGTTTAGCGTTCGGGTTTAGGGGTTTTATGGTTTGGGGGGCGGGGGGGTGGGTCGGGAGGTAGGGTTCTTAGTTGCCACAGCCTCCAACGAAGGATATTCTGAGGTCTTCTACATCAAAACCGCTACACCCTAAGCCCGCAAGCACTGTCATACTTCTGCCATGAGATTGAGTAGGGACCAAAAAGAAACACAGGAGCATAACGTATTGAGACCGGTCCCCTTGCATGGATGTTACGTACCTTGAAGAGATCAATTGTACATGTTTCTTGCAGCTCCTTATTACTGAGTAGGTCGCCTTTAACTTTCCGGGTTTGTACCATCCCACCTGAACCAACACCCTAAGACCCGGAATGATCCCAAAGCCCTAAACCCTAATTCCTAAACACTAACACCCTCAAACCCTCAAGAAACGCCCTAAGACCCCAAAAGCTGCGCAGTCTTCGTGTTCCCGGCCATGACCGAATCCAACTACATCAAGGCGAGGCGAAAGACGAAACGCATGAAGGCCGGGGCCGTTTGGAGGAATTAGAATTTAGGGTTTCGGGGGTCGGAGTACCATACTTGAACACTTTTTTGGGGGTACCTGTTCCTTAAAGGAACCATGATGAAAGAGAATCTTTTACTTGCTTCCTCCTTGGTTCCTTCAAAGCCCAGAATTAGGAAGCGGTCGGAAGACTTAATAGTAGTTGTATTGATGCTTGGGCTCGCTAATAATCCTCTTGGTTGGAGTGCGGAAAAGGCAACTATATTGGCAATTAGGTTCCTTTTTGGAATGCCTGGATTGGCACTAAGGGTTTAGGGTTTAGGCTTCAGCTTTACGCAAGCCGTTTCAGGAACCCCCAGAGGATGCATGGGACCCCCCACCTTCGAACCTGAAGCACTCGGCGTGGCCGAACCCAAACTTCAATCCGGCTTACCGACAGAGCTCAACACCCAAAGCCGGAAAGACAAAGGCCTTGAACCCAAACCTCAATCCTATTGGCTCCAGTTTTGAGGTCCGAAAGCTTCATGCCCATCTCCTGCTGTCCTATATCATTCTACACAAAAACGAAGCCCGAAACCCACCAAACTATTCAGGCCGCTACATGAAGCCAAACCCCCAGCTGAAGCCCCAGCTCCGATGCCCGAAACTTCCAAGTCTCGAGCTTCTTTTGAGCCGCAGAAGCCCTGGACACTTAGGGTTTGGGCTTTGGGGTTCGGATTTGGGGTTTAGGGTTCCCTTTAAAGGGATCTAGAAGGGCTTCCTTACAGGGATCTATAGGGTTTGGGGTTTCGGGGTTCAGGGAAACCCTCAGAGCCTCAGGCCCTGCACCCCCCGGACAGAACAACTCTCCACGCGTTTGTGGGTATACACATAGGTTCATTTATACATACCTACCTATGCCTGTCCGCAGGTTCGTAGGTACGTCCTTCCTTGCCTACTTACATGCTTACTGACTCAAAAATCATCAGATACATATACTTGCCCATGCACACACACATGTGTGTGTGTGTGTGTGTTCCTCGCCCTTTCAACCCCATGCATAAGCCTGCTTAGCAAAAACGGAAGAACATCACTTCGACAAGGCCCGAGAAGCAGCGCGCACGCTGATCTCTCGGCTGAAGAACTTCGGGAAGGAAGAGGCTTACTAAGCTCCTTGCAGGACCGCCTAAGATGCAGCTGCAGATAGACTGTTACCGTTAGGCTTTGGCTGTTCGGGATTTTTCGGATTTTGAACCTTGTCTTTGGTTTTAGGTCTCAAACCTTCGCAAAAGATTGAAAGATAGTAAGTTTGGGGACCCCTGCAACAAAGTAGGTTCAGGTAGGCTTAGGGTATGCAGGAGGGTCTATCCAGTGACTATCTATTGGCCCTGAGATAACAATAACAACGGCCATGCCCACCACCGACCACCCTCACTGTTACTTCTACCGCTGCTCCTGCTGCTGCTGCTGCTGCTGCTGCTGCCGCCGGTGCCGCTACTGCTACTGCTGTCGCTACAGCTACTGCACAGCCTCACCGCAGCACCTTTTGCCAGGAGGGGTGACGCGTTGAGAGCCCTCCTGAGTGTGGAGAAGCATAGACGAAAACTGCGTCGGCTTGAAATCTCGTCGAAGCTCTCAGAAAAGCAATCCTTTGCGGAGTCATTACTATGTTGGTCAGCTTTGTAATGTGAAGGTGCATAAGGCTTTTGATGAGGATGCAATGCAAGGATGCATAAGATTACGAACAAGATAGGGGGGCGAGAGCTTCAATGGCGGTCGTAGGTTTTATGATCAGCAATAGCACTATTGTCACATTCATTTTTGTTGTTGTTATCCTTGCCGTGTTTCTGGCTATTGTTAGTATGAATACTGTCACTCCTATCATTTTCTAATACTAAATTATTGGCATCGTTTATCATAAATTATTGGTGGTGGTGGTAGTAGTAGTAGTAGTAGTAGTAGTAGCAGTGCAGTAGTAGTCGT
>CAJNDV010011692.1:52468-68014 GCA_905221635.1 Symbiodinium sp. CCMP2456
AGCAGCAGCAGTAGACGTGGTAGTTGTACCGGCAGTAGTGATTGGCAGTAGCAGCAAAAGCAGCAGCTGCAGCATTGCTGGCAAGAACAGCAGAAGAGCAGCACACAACAGACTTCGCGTTTCAGCGCCTGCATCCACAGCTACAGAATGATTAACAGTAAGAGTGGCACCAGTAATAAGAGAAAAAACGCATCACAACGATCAGCATCAACAAATGTAACAAGGCATAAGCACGTTCCCGACGGCTACTAATGCGCAGTCTGCAAGCACGTTTCAATGGTTGCTTTTCTTTAGCGTCGCTGCCCAGGCAACCTGCCTGCGGATGGAAGATAGTGAGATCAAGAGCAGCCCAGCCAGGAGTTTCGTGAAAACCCCAAATTCTCAACGCTAAACCCTGCAGACAGAGCTTGGTGCAGGGCTTCCCAATACACTTGACTGGTTGTGGGAAGATTTGATTTCGAAGACTCCTACATGCGGCTGCATACAAGGTTTAAACGAGACCAAACCATGCGCTGGAAGTCCCAAAAGCCGAGATTTGACTGGTTGTACAGGCTTTCCCGGGCTTAGGGCTGCAGGGTTGGAGGGTTCAGAGGGGATTCTACACGTTTGGGTTTGGGTTTCGGGGTATATTATATTGTAACTATTATATTATACTTTAGGTATAATANNGGAACCCCCAGAATAGTATAGGTAGGGTTTGAATACTACACATCAGATCCTCACCCCCCCGGGAAGAAAGACAAGGCAAACACCGAAGAAAGGCCCGAAAGGCCCTGACAGGTGGTAGGTGCCCCTGGAAACTTCACCAGGGTAGTTCTATCGAAATTTTGTCCGTTTTTAAGTCCCCAAAATAGTATGGCACCCATGAATATAGAAAGAACCCTCACGAAAAGGGACCCTGGTTTAGAGAACTACCCACCAAGAGAGATGTATGAGGCCAGAAGGTCATACCTGAGTTGGTTCACACTCTCTCGTGTAGTAGGGTCTGAGACAGAAGAGACTCCACCCACGCTTGTCTGCTCGACCTATTTGAGCAACCACTCGAAAAAGAAAGCAGGCTGCTGATCCCGAAGAGGACCAAGATAACGGAGCAGCGCATCCTAGATGGGTTAAGCCTAAACCCTAAAACCCTGAACCCCGAAAGCCTAAACCCACTTCAGGGGAAGCCCTTATCTCCCTCCGAAAGCCCAGCTGTTGTCGCCCCTTCGCCGCAGCTTCTCCAAAGAGGGGGCTCACATGGGGCTTACTACGCACTGCTGGGTGGCCTGAGGGTGTAGGCCTTAGGGTGCAGAGTTTAGGAGTTTAGGGTGAGGGAACCAGAATTCCTGGCACAACGCAGAACCAATAAAGTGTCCACGTTCTAGCCTCGCTATCTTCTATGGACTTCGTGAGGGTGTTCACCTGTACCTGGTTGTGACCGCCGCCAGTCGGCTGTTGCGGGTCACCGGTGCGTATCACCAACATATGCGGGGCATTTTTAGGTACATACACAGTTGATGATCCAAAGGCCTAGACCCCAAACCCAAATCCGCGATGCCTTGGCATCTATCCAATAAACCCCAAACCGTACGGCCTTTGCAGTAAGGCAGGAAAGTCTAACCCCAAGGCATGTATAGTCAGACAGGAATAGTGCCCGTTTGCCTACAGCTTTTACAGCCATGGACAGATCTGGGCCGGGACCTGATCTTGTAGACTTGGGGATTCGCGTTGGGTGACCAGGGCTGTAAAGTTTCAGGGCTTGCTTGGGGTTTTGGATTTAGGATCGTTTACGGGATTTCGGGTTCTATTATCACAGTCGATTGTGCTACCTTTCCGGGTTGCTTGTTGTTTTGTTTGTGTGTGCATATGTGTTTTGCGTGTGGTATGTTGTTCGTGGGGCTTAGAGGAGAAGGCCTGTGCTGAGGAAGAGTTTGAATGTCTCCAACTGCACGGTGTCACGAACAAGCCAAAAACTAAACCCTAAACCAAGCAAGAACCAAGCCCCAAACCCTGAAAGTCCTAACCCTTAAACTTGATATCCTTGCGAGCCCTGAAAACCCCATCGGGTCCCTCCATTCCTTCGCCGAAGCATCCAACCTCAAAGTCTGAAAAGGCGTTGAAGGGTTGAGGGTTTAGGGTCAGCAACGCAGTCAAACTCCAGTTAGATTTTTCAGGCACAGCAAATCCAGATCAAAAACCACAAAAACCTCAAAGCCAAAGTGCTTGGAAAAAGTGAGGAGATCAAACGCAGCAAACCACATAAGAAGTGCTCGCACTCTTGCTCATATAGAACATATGTGTATGTAATATATATATATATATATATATGTATTTATTTATGTATTTGTTTACATATATACATATACACACACTCTCACTCTTTGTTCATAGCCTGTGTATGTATATATATATATATACCTACATACATACAGTGTATTCTGATACAAACGTCCTGAGCATATTCTCCTTGCTTGACGAAGCTCCACCACATTTCGAATCCACCCTAAGGAGGCGATAGATGGCGGAATCTTCGCCAGTCAGTCCCAAAGTACGGAGGACTTTGGGTTACGTAGGGCTTTAGGGTATTGGGTTTGGGGTTTAGGTATAGGTTTCAGGGCTACGGATGTATGTATATATATATATATATATATATATGTTTATACGTGTATATATATAGAGAGAGAGAGAAAGTAGAGGGTTTAGGGTATAGGGTATAGGGTTTCTCAGGGGGACGGAGGATGTAGGAATGGCAAGCATAGGGATGGGAAGCAAGCAAATGACTGACGAAGTGCACATACAAACAGACGGACTGACTCACCGCACTGACTCACGACTGACTGACGAGCTGACTACCTTTTTTTAGTCAGCTAGCTAGCTAGCTAGCTAGCTAGCTAGCTAACTATCTAACTAACTAGTAGCAACTAACAGCTATCTAACTAACAATCTCACAAGCTAGATACATGCATAGGGAGATGGAGAGAAAGGGGTTAGTAAGAACAAGGCCCGGGAAAACAAAGAAAAGCAACACAGAGAGTGCTTCTATTCAGGCGTTGGGCTTCAGAGAAAGCCATGTGGGCTGTTGGGGTAGATCATGCCGTAGGATAATGATCCACCCTAAACCCGACGCCCTAAACCGGGCTAGGTAGAGGATTATCTCGGAGCAGGTGCTGTAACGAGGCAGCGCTGCAATTGGGCGTCTGTAGCTTAGCTCCAGGTACTGCGCTGTAGAGTTGAGGACGTGAGGACGTTTAGGTGTAGAATTTGGGCTGAAGGACAAACCCTCAACCTTAAGCTCTGAACCCTTACACCCCTAAACACTTCTTCGCAAGGTTGCAGGCAAGTGGTGCCAGCCCAAGAAGCTTGGACCCTCCATTCCCAAGGCTCCGAACCTTTCAGGCAAAGATGAAGCAAGTTGACCGGAAGTTTTGACTGATGTATGAAGGGAAGAGGGTTCCCGCAAGCAGGCCCATCATGAAACACCCCAGTTCTAGTTCTGGGAACTATCCTGCCTCCCTAATGTTCGCAAGAGGACTGGCGTAGCAATACTCGGTTCCGGCCGAGCTGGGGGCTCAGACAACTCCAACTACCGAGAAGGATTGTAAAAGTCACAAAGAAAAGTTACCATCCAGGTTGCTCTTCGTTTTACGATAGTAACGGTGGCTCAAAGAGATCCAAAAGAGTACAATGAATCGACTACTGGGTTACTACACAAGTGGCTCGTTCCTCCAGGGGTCTCTTTCAGGGATCCGGTAGAGTATCATCCCTGACTGCTTTCGGCTTGTGTCCCTTTGGTGCCGATCCCAAGACACAGGAGGCAGCGGTCGTGGTACCATCGTTCAAGCTGCAAGTTGCGAAGATCGCCACATGACTATGCTGTTATAAAGACTCTTACGCTGAGACCTAAGCCCAAACCCTAAATCTTTGGCCCCACAAGAGAGCCGAAGTCTCTGAAACTGGGGATCACCGGGTTCACGTCGCAAGGCCGTCCCTATCTTCCGAAACCACAAATCCCAGGAAGCCCAGTCCCCTGCCGCAATAAAGAGGATTATGCATGTCATATCCGTCAGGATGCCTCTAGGCATTGAGGATTTCTGGAGGCTTCTCCCGCAATTGAGTAGCTGTTTGGGCTCTCTGCAGTACTCCCAAGCTTGCACCCGACAGCGCAGCGCATGCCTCCCTAAACCCTAAGCCGGAAAGGTAATATAGGCTTCTATGATAGGGTCCATTTTGTAAGGAATCCCGAAAAAATAGAACCCTATGGATCCTTTTGAGCCCTGAACGGCCCTCAAGCTTATCCCTTTAAAACCCTTCCGAAGGCCTCCACGCCGGCGATTGCCACAATCTCCGTTTCAATTGCCCTGGTGCGCTTCGTTGTGATTTGGGATTTTGGGAGCGGAGCACTAAGCACGTCAGAGATATTGGAGGGGCGTATTAGTGTCCTGCAAGGTAGGAAAGCTGTGTTGCTCTTTTGTGGAATTGGCCCCGGCAAACCCTGAACCCTAAACCCTTAAAGAGCCAGAAAGTCTGAACAGGTGCTGCAGGCCTACAATCACGGCATCGATGCAAATGTGTTTCCGAGTCTACTTCTCAGTCTGTGTGGCTAGCGGCTTACGAGGATTCGTAATGTCGATGGCACTTCGGGGCGAGCCCAGTAAGGGCCGACGATTTGGAAGAAAAGATTTCAATTGTGTACTATTTACAAACTGGTGCCCAGATCCCAATCTTTAACCCCTGAACGGATTTTTGGCTTCGGAAGTTGCAGGCTTAGAGGCTAAAGGGTTCAAGGAGTAGATATCAAGTTCTGTTGCGCTGCAATCCACCATGGAATAGAGACGAGGTGTTTCGTCGGCAGGTCGGGTATTGTGGATGGACCAGAACGAGGCGAAAACATAAGGCAGACTCCAGATTAATAAAACCCTGCTGTAAGGGTTGTACTGTGAGCCCAGACGATTCAACAGCGGTTCCTTAATCATGGGTCTATTTTGAAGGACCACGCATTTGCGTTGGTTGGCATGCCTCCTTTTGAGGCATTCTGGGCCCCTTTACTGCTTAGTTTTCGAAATTATTCTCCCCGTCTAGGTCACCAAAGTAGTTAGGCACCCTTATACAAAGGAGCCTATTGTTTTTGAGAACTACCATATTTTTTGAGAACTACCCTATTGTCTAATCGCACCGAAGTCGCTGCTGTAACCGGCGCCGTGGTAGGGGGCCAGCTAGGGGGATCTCGTACCGCGGATCCTACTACCTATGATCTATACTAGCGCTGACCCTTGAGGCGCTTGATGAAACTTGGTACAATTTGCCTACACTTGGCAGTTGAGGCCCGGCTTAAGCTTTCGATTGCCGAATCCCGCAACGAAAGGCCTGAACACAAAAGGCCCTAACAGACAGGGGCCTGAGCAATTCCTACTACTACTATTGTTTAGGGTTTCTGATCAGAAGTATGCGATAATACGTCCAAACCCTATTTAGGTTTGATCAAGTGCCCATATTCAGATATGCATCGAAATCTGACGTCTGAGGTGCACCGTGGCTAGCTTTCGGCCTTTGCTCAGCGGCGCTATGCTGAGAACCTGCACTGCAGCAGCTGCAGGGCTTTACAGCTTGCTAAAGAAACTCTCGAAGGCTTTCTTTGTGCTTGACTTGTAGGTTTCATGAACCAACATTGTCGCGCATCATTTAGGATCTTTTGCTTTTCTAGATTGTCACGGTTGCCGTTACGTCATCTCTGGCGGAGGTTCGTGCTTGCTTCGTTGCATTGGGGGTCGGGTGACGGGGGCATGCCATAGCAGCAAGAGTTTCTTGGAAACGAGCCACATGAAGGCCTTGACGCACTGCTTCGTCCAAAAATCAGCTGGCGGCGCGCGGTTCTGCCTTCCACATGCTGAGGATACTAGCGATGCCGAACGCGGGAGCTGCGAGGCTTGCGAGAATTTGGAGTGCGAAACAATGACGGCACTGATGCAACTCAGATGCGAAGCTCATACCGAAAGATTCTGCTGATGCATGCTTGAGCTTGGAGCCAAACGCATGCAAAGACGGGTGCGTGATGATGCTGCTGTGTTGACTGGTACGCACGTTATCTGCATTTGAATCGAGTGCTCGATGTTGAATCCTGATGACACCACTCACATATGCTTCTACATGGTTTGTGCCATATTCAGAAACAAACATCCCTCCGGTTGCTCGGTCTTCTGCACTTTTGTCTCTGCATGCACAGGTTGTGTTATGCAGGTATTCCTAATTCGCAGTATACACTTCTGCTGGAATATAGGCCGAAACCCCATCTATGACTGAATAAGTTGTTGGATTCTCAGGCTTTGTTTCTCATTGTTGTCGTTTCTCTCGCTTCTTGTCCTTCGTTCTTCGCACTCCGTTGATTTGAGGTTGCGGTAGCCCGTGCAGGAAGCACAGTCAAGAATGCTCACGATATCGGCGTGAGCGGAGGCACCAAATTTACTGCACCTGAAGGAGCCGCGTTTGCATATGGCAGAATGCCCAATGCCCACGATTCCTGTGATGCCCCGGTTACTATCATGTTGGGAGGCACACATACACCATGAGGATGCCGTGTAGACCTGTTTGTCGGCACTCAGACTTCTCGGCATGTGATCTGCCTCGTCGTGCCTGATGGTCCAGGTACTGGTTGAGTCGATGTGTGGGCAGGAGAGGAAGCGGACATCCGATGACGCACGCATGCTCTGTGCATTCGGTGGCCGGGTTGCTTCTGCTTTGGTTGAGGTTTGTTGCTGCTGTGCGAAGGACAGAAGGTGCGTGCAGCACCGGAAGGCGTACCGCAGCTGAGAATGCTCATGTTTCTTTCATCCTGCTCCGTGTCTTCGCATGCGCAGCGAAGGCCCCATGTCGAAACGGATGCTCCTTGATGCAGCTACGTGCTTCCAGTCGTGAAGCATGCACCTGATCATGCTGCCCTTGGCTTTCTAGCAGAAGCCCTGGCCCGGTGATGATCATGCCGGCCCCTAGGCCCTAAGCCCCAAAACCATAGACACTAAAAGCATTCAGCCTGAAACATCCTCCGTGGTGTGGTGCTGCGAAATTCTCTTCGGCCATCCGTGGAGCACAGAGCATGCCCGATCATGCCTGATGATTGTTGTTGTTTGCCCTTTCCGGGTGCTTTTAGGGTTTTTCCGTTTCGGGTTCCAGTGTTTAGGGTTTGGGGATGCTCTGCTTCTGAGCTGTGGAATGCACGTCGGATGATACGGCGGATGCAACATTCCAGTGGGTAGTCTGGAAGCAGATCCCGATATTGCGTGTTTCTGCTGCTCCGCACGCGACAGCGAGCCCTGGGGTAGCTTAATAAAAGCGCTTTTGTAGAGCATGCCTTTTTCGCCAAACTTCCCCTTCAAAGATCCACGGCATGTTAGCCCTCAACCCACAAACGCAGTGCAGAAATCCTGACCCCGGATCCGCGGAAAGCCGCGAAACCCTCAAACCACAAGCCGACTGACTGGGGTGCTGTTAAGGAATTTTACTGAAGTTACTATAATCAGGAAACCCCATTACTGGCTATGTATCCCCATTATGCTGGCTTAAATGAAATGCCTCAGCGGCAGCCCAGTTGAGGCGCTGGTGGCTCTTGCCGCCACACTGTGGCCGGACAGGTTGGGGTCGAAGTCTCTCATGGGCTCTGGCTTGGAGGTTTCGGGGTCGGGTGATACAGAAGCCTAGATAATCAGCAATATTTTTCCGTAGGGTTCCTTAATGACTATTAGAATATAAAGAGGCCCAAAACCCTATTCTAATGATTAAGGGCCCTCTGGTACTGTTATGGGCTCCTTTAAGGGTTCCTTCAAGGGATGGATAGAGTCTTTAGGGGTACTCTCATGGGGGAGACTTCCCGAAATCATAATCCAGATATAGATACCCTACATTCTACTATATGGGTACTTAGGACCCTATTGAGGATGGAGGCCGGAGTAAGTAGTAGCGGCGTTTCTTGGGTTTCCCTGATGCAGTGTATATTCTACCCCAACATCCAATTCTGACTACTGAGGCCTCTACGTCCCCATGTTGCCTTATACAGGGGCCTAAATAGTTACCTATACTATTTTGCGGGCTCCTTATTATAATCATAGTGTAATACACCCCAAAACCTTATTCGAATTCTTAAAGATTCTTAAAGCCTCTACATTCGGTACAGGCCTTGGGGTACACTGTCGGGCTTTAGGGTCTTAAGGGCTGTGAGTCACGGGAATGGGTTCCGTGCTCCGGGCTTTCGTTTTAGGGACTCTGTAGAATTTGCCGTGGTAGCCCTGCACTGAATAATGCGGAATACTCTTCGTTAGGGTTCTTCTGTTGTGCTACTATCTTGCACTATAACATACCGAAACGCCCTGCATGTTTTATGAAAGCCCTGCGGTGCAGAAGCTGGAACCCTTTTGTCTGGGTCTGAACAGAGTAGAGCTTGAGCGATACACCCAACATGCAATAGTCAGGGTTTAGGCATTTAAAGGGGTTTAGAGTCTGGAGTTTAGGCTTTAGGGGTTTGGGGTTCAGGCTTAGGGGGTTATAGGGTGTAGGGCCATCAGCCCCTAACCCTGCACCTCGGCATGGGCCCAGCTAGGCCCCCTTAGTCCTTTACACCCTAAGCCACGACGCCCAAAACCCCAAACTTCTGAACCTTGACCCAAAATCCTTTGAGCACCTCAACGCCTAAACCTTGCAGTTCGACTCAATCCCAAACTCGAAGCCCAAACTCCTAAACCCGAAAACCCTAAACCCAATGCCCTTAAGCCCTGAACCCGAAACCCTAAACCCCAGACCATAAACCCACAACCCCTAAGCCCTAGAGCCCTTTACCCTACTCCCCGTCGGCCCGGAAGCACATACCAGCCAGGCCTGCCTGGCTTCTTTTCGATGGCACCGGCACAGACTCGAAGGCTCCACCTCTGAAGGGGCCTACTTCTGGCACACACGGCCTTCATGATTAGAACATACACCAGAAGATGCGGTCATCGACTATAACATACTCTAAGATACGAAAATAGTGTATCGTATAGTAAGGTAGAGTGTACTGAGAGTCTTTAATGTCCGTATTACTCAGACCCCTGTGATGCTCCGCTTCGCTTCGGGTTATTTGGGGATCGAGAGCTTCGCGTTTTTTTTGGGGGGGGGTTAAGGTTGAATAAGGTTTAGGGCCTCGGGTTCCTTTGGCTTTAAGGGCTTTGGGCTTTGGGCTTCGGGTTTTTGCAGTTGGGCGTAGGGTTTTTTGGCTTTTGGGCCCGATCCGTCGAAGTCCCATTTCAGCAAGTTCGATAAGTATATGCGTAGTTTTCTGAATTAGCGTCCCTTTTTGGGTCCCCAAAATAGCACGACAGCCGTATGAAAAGGAGCCAAAAAGGGATCCTGAATTAGAGAGCTACCCATGTACGGTATTGCTCTTCGGGGCCTTTGGCTCTGTTTTTAGTGTGGCTGCTTTCTTTGGTACGAGACGGAAATAGAGCCGACCGGGTTAGTAAAGACATGTTTCCGGTGGAACAACGTAAGCTGTCAAAACATACATTCATTTCATTTCAGACATTACATCCATGCCTTATAGACTTAGTGTGCCATTGAAAATGTGTTCAAGGTCTTCTTCTAGCAAAAACACATTGCGGTTTACGAAGTGTACTGCCTAAGCAGAAATAGCATCGGGAGCCTTACGGAACTTACCTGGGTGTTCGGATCTGCGTGTTTGTGCCGATTGTTCTCGGGAACATACGATAGTATAACAACTCCAAAGCCTTGTTCGAACTCTTGAGGCCCCTATACGACCTCTCTACAAAACGCAGTTTAAAGGCTCTACAGAACTCCGTAGACCTTATAGAACCCCTAGAAAGCCCTGCAGATACCAAGGCCTGTATTCTAAGAACCTTCAAATGCCAAGATCCTGCGCACCCGGCAGACAGAATCCCTAAATGCTGCCCTAATTAAACCCTGCAGCCTAAACCAAAAAGCCACAAACCAAAACCCTAACCCCCTAAACCAAAAGACCCTACACCCAAGACCCTAAATCCCAACGGCCCGAAGCCAAGGCGCCCTAGACCCAAAATTCTATCAAATTAAGCCAACATGCTTAATTCTACACCTTTGCAAGACAAGATTATCAAACAACCCCAATAAAATCCTAAACGAAAAGCTTTAAACCACAACCAAAAACTCTAAACGAACGCCACAGAAAGGATGCGAGAATTCCCAAACCTTAGACCCTAGGCCTCCAAGCCTCCGCGGAAGATTACATAAGGAAGCCCGAAACCCCAAACCCTAAACCCTAACCATGGACTCCTTTTCCTCAAGAATAGGATCCCAGCAGTACCCTTTGGCATTTTTTTTTGGGTCCCTTAGAAGTTAATCTACTGGCAGGAGCCACTCCTGGACTTCTCTCCGAGGAGTGCCCTTCTGTGTGTGGCGGGTCTTATAGGACTGTGGTTTAGGGTTTGACTTCGGGGCTGAGAAGGTGACCTTTAACGTTTTGGGGCTCAAATAACCCTTCTAAATTTTAGAAGTTTGACCTTGTTTGGGCTAGGGTACTCCACCCCCTAAGATAGATTTTGCCCTATATAAGTGGCGTTTACCTCCTAAGATTTTGGTTGATGGTTTAGGTTTTAGAGTTTCGGGATAGTTTGTACGTGGTCTCGATAAGTTGTCATCCATGTTTATTGTATAGTATACACGGTCTTGAAAAGGAACAGCAAGTGCTGTTTGTGAATCCTAAGCCGTTGGCACCGCTTTAACTTCAGAGGTTCGTAATCCCCTAAACGCTAGATTTTCGGTGTCAGTGTCGCTTCGTGTTTGGGGCTTCGAGGGCCTTGTCGGGTTTAGGGGGACTTGGTGCCAGGCACTGGTTTTTGTTGCGGGATTCAGAGAGCCTGGCCTTCTTTCGGCTACAAACAACAAAGCGGCAAAGAACGCACTGAACAGCATCCTGCGCAGTTTCCGCCGCAAGCTCTGTTCCTGGAGGGACGTGACCCTGAGCTGCCGGGTGTCGCACACGGCTAGGGCTGGGGGTCACTTGCAGCCTCCACCCCATATGAGTTACGTCTTCCAGTGTATTGCTTTGATATGGAGGATTCCTTCCTAATGCCAGGAAAGTGGCTGGAAATGCCACTGCCTTCCTTGAGGATGCGAAGCAGTACCAGCTGCTTGAGTGCGAAAGAGTTGACAGTTTCGAGCACACACCCGGTTTGACAGGGAGCCTGCTGCTGGCGACTGCCTCCACTGCCAGGTTTGCGTTGCTACGAGACTTAGGGCCCAGCAACCGTGGTGTGAGGAGGATACCAGGGAGTTGGGACCTATGGGGGCTGACCCTCCCAAACTGCCCAACACGTGGCGTGCAGGAGGACTATGTCACGGAAGGCATCGTCAGGCTCATGGTACAGAACTACCTCGATAAACAGACCCTGAAGCATGAACCCTGCCTGGAGTCGAAACTATGAAGCCCTACAGAATCCTTACCCGCGACGTTGGAAAGGCAACCTGAGACACGAATGGCAGCACACAGTGAGAACCAAGCCTAGAATATGGTGCCTTACCGACAAGGATTCTCAGAGATTTTTCACTAAACCCTAAACCCTAAACCCTAGCAGCTTTTTAAGGGTTCTCCGGAGGTCGTCCAGGAGCCCGCTGCTTGCACGCGGGCCTGGGGGGTTGAGTTCCAGCATAGTCTAGGTTCAGGTCTTAGGGTTGAGGGTTTAGGGTTTAGGTTTCAGGGTAGGTTCCCCGGTGGTGCCCTTTGCACCTTTCATTTTGACTAAGGGCTCGTTTAAAAATCTGAATCAGTTCGATAAGGAATGTAAAGCAACGCTATTCATAGCTATTGAGATCTCCATATTCTAGGCCTTAGTTATGCCTCTAAATTTTGGCGTAAAACCCCAAATAGCTTGAAGCCTGCTAAACCTCAAGCACCGCAGCCGTAAACCCCAAGCCCCAAAATCACATGAGCAGAGCCTCCGGGCCCCACTCCTGGGAGCCCTTAAACGAGCCCCCCCAAATCCCACAACCCCGAATGAAACTGGGATCCTTGTCAAACCCCTAACCCCTGAACCCCAAGCCCTTACATGAACCGTCGGGATTCCCAAACACGTAGTTAAAGCTACACCACGATCCCCTAGAAAGGGCCTTGCAAGAGAGAAGTTGAACTAAAACAGGTTCCTAGTTAAAAGCCGTTAAAAACCAAAGACAAGAAGCCGTATAAAGGGAACCGCATCTTCGGCTGCTAGGAGCCCCTTGCAAGACGACGAGATTCTCGCAGAACCTGAGGTTGATGGGGTTTGAGGGTGTTTTGGTTAAGGCTTGTGGGGTTTAGGGTGCAGAGATTTTGGTGGTTGAGGAGTTTCTTGTGCTCGCATTGTATGGGGGAGGGCTTCATGGGGCAAAAGGTGTTAGGTAGGGTTTCATGGTAGGTTCAACGGATCCAAAGATCTTTAGAGCAAAAAAGCGCGCTTGCACTGTTGCATGATTGCTTCACTGGGTTTTATGGAGGGCTTTTGTTGGGTGTCGAACTCCGGGTTCAGACGTCACCTTCGCTGTTTCTTCGCTCAGCGTCCCCCTTGAATAGCTTTGGGTTTCGGGCTTCGAGTTTAGTTACGAGGCGGCGGGGAGCAGTTGGTGCCTGAGGCCGTGCAAGCACCATTGCAAAGGTCTGCATGAGGGGCGAATGGGGCACTCCTTCGCTGGGGCGGCCCAAGGCTACTGCACTATATGCTTATACAGCGACTGTAACTGCAGATTATTACACAAGGTGGTGGCCACCCTGTGGTTAGATCGGGACGGTAGCCTACTGTGCTAAGGCTGGGCTAAAGTTGCTCCCAAGACCCCTCCGGCCCGAAACCCCCGAATCCATACAACATTATGAAAACCCCCAAACCCCCAATTAAGAACCCCGAGCCCAGCATGTAGACTTGAATCAGAAAGAAAGAACCCTGAGCCCGAAAGCCCTGAGCCCGATCCACTGCTCAGGAGGCTCCCAGCCGACTCCTACGCGAAGAGGCTTCTGGTGACCTTGTTCATGGCTGCTCCGGATTCTGCTGGGCTTTAGGGCGTAATATAGGGGCATCAATAATCAAGATGCTGGGGTATGCGTATAGTGTACCTGTTTTTGCGTACCTATATGTCTGTATCTTTATATATATATATATATATATATATATTTTTTTCCTGAATACATACAATGTGCATATATATATATATATATATATATATATAGGTTCGCGTATATGTATATGTTTGTGGTAATTCTGCATGGGGATCTCGGGTTCAGTAGACTTAGGGTCTAGTATCTTGAGTGCTTAGGACATGGTAGGGGGCTTCAGAGGTTTTTCTGTGTTGAGGTTTACTGTTTAGAGGGTTCAGCTTTGGGTTTAGAGGGTTTCACGGTCTAGCATGTAGGGCTTGTCAAATGTAGAGACTTGAGTTTTAGTCCATCTATTTCTGCGATGGTTTTGAGAGAGCTGACAGAGACTGAGATAACCGACCCTTTGGTTCGTGTCAACGAAGCTTCGTTCGCTTTACGAGGTTTTTTGTTCGTTGTTGGATGTCGTGGAAGCTTCGGAAGTTGTTCGTGCGCGGACGGGTTACCTGTTGAGGGGAACTATGTTGACACAGTGGTCTGGCTGTTTTCTTTTTACATTCAAGGTTCCTGAGCAAATCTATGCTGCGACATGCCCTCAAGCCCTTATCAGTTGGTAACTAGAAGGTTCCATAATGAATGTAGCTTCGGCATTTCTCGAAGACATGCTTAGCAAGACGGCTGTGTGCGGAGTTCTACTCCCCCAATCCTCAAAGCCCCTCAAATGAGAGTTGCAGGCTCTGGAGAGGAGGCCGCGACGTCGCATCAAGGGTGGGCTGCCGCCTGCGGCGCAGCTCAGGTACCTTCCCCTGGAAGCTAAGTGAAGTAGTGTATAAGCCCTAAATCCATCCCAAACCCCGCAGGTAGGTTGCTGGGCTTCTAAGGCTCGTTGGCTTAAAAGATGTTGTGCGTAGTTTAAGGGCGGAGTGACAACTACTAGGGGTCTGCAAGTGTTAGGGCTTCGTGGGATCAGGGTTACGGGCTCAGGGGTAGAGGGTCCCAGATTGTCTATGTGGCACTTTAAGTCTGAAATGAAATCTGGCCTTCAGACTTGTCGGAAAGCTTTTTTGTATCCTGTCGCATCGTCGATGCGTCGGATCGTGGAGTGGTGCACAGATAGGTGTATTCAGGTGTCAGACTCGGGTGCAGGATTCGGTTGTAGCGTATCTAAGACAGCTAATCTAACGCCCAAATGTCTGACAATTTCGCATGCGAACAGGGAAGAATCAGAAACCGAAACTGTATGCGACGAAGGCCTAGAACCATAAAGTCGAGAGCCTAACCCTCAAACGCTGACACCCCTTCTCCACAGAAATCTTGAAGGATTCAAGAGCCTTAAATCCCTAACGCTCACAAACCCTTCAAGCCCCTAAATCTTCATAGGGCCTTACTTATGAGCCTGTTCGAGCATAGAGCTTTTTCTTTAACCCTTAAACTACAACTTCAAATGCTGCCGTCCCCACTGTTCATATATATATATATATATCACACTGGCAGAAATGAGCACCAGGATCTGAAGGCCCAGTGGATTAAATCTATAGCAACCTTTACCAGCAGAAACACAATCATGAGCACAAAGTTTAGCACCGGAAAGGGCACAAGCATGAGCACAAAATCTATCACCAGACAATTGCGGTTTTGCTGGTGCTTTGTGTTGTGCTTCTGTTTGCGCTGACTGTCGCTAGGGCAGCCGACATTTAAACCTGCAACTCTAAAACGGCCCTCCTTCTTCGAGCCTTCAGTCTCTTGAAGGATGACAAGAAGAGCCCGAAGCATAGCAGCTTCCTGGGCGCCTCAGCTGAGAGTTTTGGCGTGAGGTTTTGTTTTCGGGTTCTGTTTTAGGCTCAAAAATCCAGCCATCCAAAAGGAGAGCTTTAAGCATCTTTACAGCGCACCGGTTCTAGGATTCAGAGTGAAACTTGAGATTTGGGGCTCGAGATCTAGGTCTAGAACTCAAGGTGCAAACTGAAAGTTGGGGGTTAGCGAATTGAGGGTCGTCTATAGGAGCCAGGGCATAAAATTGGATCTTCGGGAGTGAGGCTTAAGGCTTAGACTTGAAATTTAGGGTTTGAGATTTAGGATCGAGGGCTCAAGATCAGAATCCCAGTGTTGTGACGGGGGTCTTCGAACGCCAAGGGGTTTGGAAACTCCAGAGGTCCGTGCACGGGGGATCTGAGAGCTCAGAGAGGGACCATAAAAATATGTTAATGTATGTGTATGTGTATATATTATATACATGTATGTATAGTTACTATTTGGATATACACCACGAGCATATGTGTGTATATATATATGTATGTATGTATGTATGTATGTATGTATGTATGTATGCAGTAATCTCTGATGTTGTTGGATCAAGTCTTCGTCTGCCGCACCAGACGTTGCTACGACAAACGCCAGCTTCGAGTGCACTTCTCGGTGCATTCCTCCTTGGAGCCAGTGCTAGCAGCTCTCACCAAGTGTTTCGTCAACAGGGGGGCGCTAAGTTGAAGCGAGGGCTA
>CAJNDV010011692.1:68114-79336 GCA_905221635.1 Symbiodinium sp. CCMP2456
CTCTGAGTTTTGTTTGTGGGTGCGAGACGCCAGAAGCATGCCGTGGATCAGTACAGGGCGCTCTGAGATTAGAGCGGGGGCAGATCTGGCAGCTTCTGAGCTGCGTGGCGCCAGACAGGTCGTGCGCAGACAGGTTCAACTATTTGCAAGACTTGCTGCTCAAAGGCAAGGAGTTTGAGTGGTTACTGAGGCCGTACGCTGCCTCCTGCTCAGACATTAGTCAATACTGAGTGAGAGACCTGCCGTGAATGAATGAATGAATGTATGTATGCAAAGACATATAGATGTAGATATGCTAAGATACGTATTGTCAACACATACATACTTGTTTCTCTACATTTATTTATATAATTTATAAAAAAAAAATGCATGTATGTATAGATATGCGTAGATATATAGAGAGAGATAGAGAGAGAGCGAGAGAGAGAGAGAGAGAGAGAGAGAGAGAGAGAGATTGCCGAAGATCCTTATTATCAAAACTCTGCAAACGATCACCCAATTGTCTGAGCCCCAGTATGCTTCGAATGGGGAGCAGGACTTTTCTCAGGAGGCAGATCATCTGGTGTCTCTTCCATTGCAGGGTTTAGGGCTTATGGTTTAGGGTTTAGTGCTCAAGGGCTCAGGGTTTAGGCCTGTGCACGGTTAGTTTTGCCTGGTCGGAGAGTGGCAGCGGAATACATGCAACAAATGTAGCACACGGGAAGACTCATATGAACAGTGCCAACCGCAGACCCGAAACCGTATCAACTATTTACTGGGCATGGAGGGCCTTCTTCTGGATCAAGACGCCGTGGAAGGTTCCCTAAACCCGAAACCAAAACCCTAAGCCCTAAACCTTAGCGGCCCCAAGCTGTGAGGCCCTGCCGCTGCTTCGAAATCTAAAAGCACCAAACCGCAAAGATCCCAAGGCCTCAGGCCAAGGCCTCAGGCCAAGGCCTCAGGCCAAGGTGCAAATGGAAACAATCATAGCAATCAGGAAACGAACAAGACTAGGGGTAATAAGTTACTAGCATACTAGTATCAACTGTAATATTGACAACGCAGAACAAGGAGAACTGAAATGAACACCCCCGCAAACTCGAAAGCACAAGAAGCCCCCGTCCCGGACCCTTCAGGGTTTAGGGTTTAGCTTTACTATGATCTTGGAATCCAGACCGTTTGGTCCAAACCCCCAAGCGCCCATACTTCTAATATAGAGAAAACCTGGCATTTGTCAGGATTCCCATGCCCGTGGCCGAGCAGTTTGTAGTCACGTACTTGCATCTTCCAGAAATTTGGTAATTAGAGCTGTGGGTGCATATACGGCATTGCAGAATCGCACCCATCAAATCCCAGTCGCTGATCCTCAAAATCTTCAACCTCCAACCCTGCGAAGCACCGAAACCATAAACCTAACCGGCCCTAACCATAAAGCCCTCTCAACAAGCCCAGGCTGCCATCTTGTCGACGAATGGCATGGGACTCGCATCTGTTCCGCAACAGAGCTTTTGCTTCAGGGCTTCAAAGTTGGGGCCAGGCTTCCCGAGACCAGTTGCCAGATATAGAAAAAAGGATAGGTAGATAGATAGATAGATAGATAAGTTGATGGATAGATAGGAAGGTAGATAAGTAGATAGGTAGATTGATCTAGATGGGTAGGTAGATAGATATAGTGTAGGGAGCCTTGTCACGTAGTGGCAATGTTTTGTAGGTTGTGATGATGTTTCTAATGTTTGGCGATTCACGTGTTTTTTGGCAGTTTCCGAGAAGAAGGTGGACCCTCCAGAAACAGACAGATGCATGGCAGGAACCCTCCGATTTGAACCACCAGCTTGGGGCCGTTAATTTTCAGAATACCGTTTGTATTTGCAGCATGGTGCACCCCACTCCCTAGCCACCCGAAACCCTAAGCCCTAAAACCTAAACCAACCAAGCCAGCCAACCTCTTGCGGCCCTACACCTGGAAACCCGCTGCCAAATCCTCTGACTTTGAGGTGTCGGGACAACGGAAAAAGAGCCTCCCATAGAGTTTTTGGGTTTACGGTCAAGGGTCAAAGGGGTTTCGGGGTGAGGCACAAGGAGTATCGGGGCTTAAGGTTTAGCGCTTCGGGTTTCAACAGGGCTTGAACCTAAATCGTGCCAAGACCATATAGCATCTCCCCGCTCGTAGCGCTTGAGACCCTAAACCCTAAACAAAAAGAGCCCTAAACCCTCAACCCCAGGTGGTGGACGGCCGGGTGATGCTCGTCAGACTCGAGGGGCGGCAGATCCACTTCGATTCCGAGGTCGGAGGTGTCGTGATGACTTATTGTAGCCGGCCGGGGCTTGGGGGTTTAGGGTTAGGGCGGTTTAGGGTTTAGGGGGTTCGGAGTTTAGGGGTTTAGTTTAGGGTTGAGGATGTAATCATGGTCGTGGTTTGTCCATAACTCTGCCGGCCGCTTATTGCTCGTCCGCCCTCGTTGTTCTGCCCTCCTGCCTGTCTGCCATTTCCTGCAAAGCGGCACGGAGCCGTAAAGCCCCAAAACCGCCCAAAATCCTCGACCCCGACGAACGAACCCCTTGAAGCCCCAAGGCCACAAGCCTGTTAAGGCCCTTAACCCTGTGCTAAACCTACCTTCCCCGTTCCCCCCGCCAACTTCCCTTGCAGAGCTGCCCTGCAATCTGAAACCCACAGTTTTGGGGGTGGGACTCGTTCTCCCACCCTTGGGAGTCGTTTGGGGCAACTTGGGAGCCGAAGTGGCGAACCGGTGCTGCTAGGGTTTAGGCTTTATTTAGGGCGAGAGATCCTTCACTGTCTGAGGTTTAAGTCGGTGCGGGCTTCAACATTCACGTTTACGATTTAGAGGCTCAGTTCTTCGGGCTCGGTGTGTGTTTGAGGCTTTGTGTTTCAGACTTCCTCTTCGGGGAGCCTGAAGTATCGAACACCAAGGAACTCAAAATCCAACCTGAAGATTCGGTCCCGTCCCGTTAGGTTTAGGCTTTAGGGTTTCGGGAACCTATCTCAACCTAAGATGGAAGCTTAAATAATTACCAGCATGACTCCTTCGGGTTCCTGCAGTCTCCTGATATAGAAATGAAGACCCATATGTTAAATTTCCTGAACCCTGGGGCTTCCTGTAGGCTTTCAGGTTCAACTCCCAAACTTCCTGACCCAAGCCTGGGCTTAGGGTTTAGAGGCTGCTCCGTCAGGCGTTCTCACTCCAAGAGATGGCCTTGCAACTAGATGGACGAGCTTTCCCTGCCTGAGTTTGGGTCTGGGTTATCTGCCAGCTGGCACGACGAATAGAGGAGCTTGGATTAGTCGTGCTCTTTCTAGAAAAGGCTTCTTTAAGGCCCTTTCAAGCACCTGTTAACGGTTCCTGAAGGGCTTTGGGAGTATGCAAGGGTTCTGTAATATGACGTTTCAGGACTTCTAGGGGATTGTACAAGGTTTCTACAGTATAAGTTCTAATATGAGCCAGCATCTATCACTTTTCGTAGGACATCTCCCCTCCAGACAAGGGTTCTTGAGCAGAAGTGCTCTGGTTGAAACGAGCCTCCGGGCCTTCACGAAAAGCTCATGATTGAATGTATCTTGGATCTGGCCGTTTGATTCAGGGTTTCGGGGTGGAGCTGAAGGAGTAGCACTGCAGACCCCTGATTCAAAGGCCCCCTTAGGCGATTCACCTTCGGATCCCTGCTATACCCCTTACAAAGGGAGCGTGTATTGATTCATCAGGGTCGTCAGTCAACTCTAGCACCGAAACTGTGCTACACTCCAGAACGAAATTTCAATTTCTAAGGCCCGATCTTGTATTCCCGACCGTAAAGCAGGCTCAGGCAAGCGGTCTGGGGGGTTCTCAAAGACCCTGGTCCATAAACCCAGCGATTGACAGGTTCAGGGCTCTAAAACTCTGGTCCCTGGCTGGTCGGCACTCTTGGTCCCTGGCTGGTTGGCTTTATGGCGTAGACACCTAGGTAAAGCAATGAATTCCAACAAGGCATTGCACAATACCCCTTCAGACCCCAAAAATAAAAACACGCACAAGCTATAAACAAGAGAAGTCGCATCACCACTACCTTACTTGCATAATCCTTGGACCCGACTTAAACTTATCATTACTTGGGCCCCATGGTATCCTAAGACCTGCAGTTTTACACCGAACACCCTAATTAGACTAAGCTGAAGCCTTAAACCCCAAAACCCTGAATCCGAACTTCCGTCAATATGGACCCCATTATTCAAACCCCAAAACCCTAACTCTGTCAAAGCCCTACAAGCCCGCTTAAAAAATCACCCTTGTAAAGCCGTGCCAAATGACCGCGCCGAAGCCAGGTCTTGAGCCTCCTCGTTGAGAGCCATACTCGAGGACGACGAGCTGGGGTTGATTCTGATTGTTTTGCGGTTTTTATGCTTATTGCTACAACGTAGTAGATGTACTGATATCACAGTTAATTTCTAGAAACAAAATAGCTCGTCTGCTGTTCGCAGTAGTAGTAGTAGTAGTAGAAGCATGAGAAACATGTCGGGGTTATCACAGCCATGATCGCAGTATGAGCTATCCACAGACTGCTATGCAGCTCCCTACTTGTTATGTACATTCGTGGCAGCACTAGGCTCTGGATTGAGCTGCGTGGTACGAGAGAACAGACTTGTTCCCAGACGAAGTTGCCTTTCGGGTACTGGGTGTAGCGGTCGACAGCAGCCGGGTGAACTTGGCGGAGCAGGCTAGCTCCGAAACACTTAAGTCCCCCATTCTCTGGGCTTCAGACAGATTAGGAGCCCGAACAAAAGCCTAGACGGTAGAGCTCCAAAGCCCTGCCAGTAGTTATGGTGTTACCTTGGGGATAAGTGGTTTCAAAAGCTCGAGGACATAATTACCATTCAAGCCTGCATCGGTGGAGTGGGGTGGATGGGCAGCGGTTCCTTTGGAAGCGACCTACGCTGACATTTGTCTGCGCGACAAGCTGGGTGCTTACGCATGCCTTGACCAGCGAAGGAGGGCCCTTCAAACCCTAAACCCTAAACTCCGCTTGCATCGTGGAGGCTGCCGCAGCTTCCACATCGAACTCGACGATGCCGGAGATGCCGTCGAACTCGCGTTGACTCTAAAGGCACGTTGCTCGGGCTCAGGGTTTAGGGTTTAGGGTTTAGGGGCCTTTTGGGAGTACGAAGTAGAAGGGTTACTAGAGGGGTTTCTTATATAGAAGTGTCCGGATTGCAGCAGGTCTCACTCAGTATCGAGCGTTCTGAATCCTGTTGCCTTGGAAGCTGACAAGCGTATGATTGCTTTGGGCTGTTCGGAGGTGGTTTCGGGTTGTCGGCTCGAGCGCTTTCCCAGGCTTTTTTTAATGGGTTCATGGCTTCCAAGGCTCTACTCTTTCACAGAGTGTCAGCTGCTTCTTCAACCTGAAGCCCTTGTAGCTTTCAAGCCCACAGAATAATATGGGTTTAGGGTTTTGGGAATACCTGATGTTGGGCTTGGGGTTCGAATGCGTTGGGGCCGTCGGGGTTTAGGCCCTCGGATTCCGCGTCAAGTTCAAGCCACTAGCGGATTCAGCACTCAGAAGTCAGTGAGTACACGAAGGGATGTAGCAAAGACGAGTTCATGATTTCCAGTATGCTTCGCGGTATACAGTAGCACAAACTACAAACTGCAGTCTCGAGTAGTAGTGTCTTTGGGGTCTAGATTGCTGCCTGTGACCCCCAACCCTAGAAAATAGTAGGTTATGACCCCTTACTTAGAGAGTAGACCCCTGAAAACGGTAGGGTTTTTGGATCCCCAACTTAAAATCTCAGTCTGAATCCACGCAGCCCCAAGACATCCCACGCCGCTTAAAACATGCCACAGCCCTGAGCTTCCAACGCCTGAACTCCAAGTATGTAAGATTATATACATATATATATATATATATATATATATTTATGAACTGTATGTTCTAGTCTGAATCAATCAATCAACAAACCAATAAATGTGCAATATATACAGTAAATATGCACAATCTATATATATATATATGTATATATATATATATGTATGTGTATATATATATACACATATACACATACAGAAAATTACGCAAATTTACACATATAGAATATTTATATGTATATAGAGATAGTATAAGCTGGTAGTGCTCCATACAACTATCATGCTAGAGTATACACAAAACCTTATTCTAGTTTTTAGGGCCCCCGTCTGCGGGGTTGGGCTTCCTTGGGCTCGAATTAAATGATTTCTAAATGAATTCTTAGTGGATAAATACAACTGGCTTAGTAGGGCGCTGTGCAAGGCTGAAGGGAGCTGAGGATGAAAGGGGGGAGGTGAACACGCGGGTGAGGGCGAGTGGGGGCGGAGAAGGGCGGAATGGGGCGCTGGGGGGGCTGGGGGGTTGGGCTTGCCTTGGGCTCGAATTAAGCTTAGGGCGCTGTGCAGGGAGCTGGTGATGAAAGGGGGGGGTGAAGACGCAGGCAGGTGAGGGCGAGCAGGGCGGAGGGGGGCGCAGAAGGGCAAGGGCGCTGGGGGGGATGGGGGGTTGGGCCTGCCTTGGGCTATTTAGTAGATGCTTTACATGTCGAGCAACACTTGTCATGCAGTTTCAGACGGCTTGAACGGCTGCAGCGACTAACTGCAACTAATAAGGACTAATAGCCCTGACGGGTCCTATGGGGCCGGCTTTGTGTTTGCGGGTTCGGCGAAACGTTTGAAGGATTCAGAGCTTTGGGTTTATACGCAGTGAAACCCGGGCTGCATGTTGATTCAAGATTGTTGCTGCGGGCCAGAAGGTACTGCGAGCAGAAGCAGACACGGGAGCTGGTGTGGGATGGCTGATAGACAGGCAGGGTCAGCGTGTGTCTCACGGCTGTATAACTGAACTATGTTGAACTGTATGTTATATGTATGTATGCATGCATGTATGTATGTGCATACGCATCAGTTCTGTAGATACATAGCCAATTAGATAGATAGATAAGTAAGTAGGCAGGTAAATAGACAGATGGATAGATAAATTAGTAGTTAGGCAGGCAGACAGACAGACAGCTAGATGCTACCAGGTGGGATATGTTCCATGTTCACTGTCAACTATGCAACAAACAACACATGCAGGCAGACATGAGTGTGTGTGCGTGTATGTATACATATATATATATATACAGGGACTGCAATGTGACACCATTCCTGACCCTTCGAAATCTTCATGATCTCCCGACCCTCCTTCCAAAAGTCCTAGGGTAGGGCCCTTAATAATTAGAATGGTGTGTTTTCAGTTCTTTTTGCAGTAGAATCACATTAAAGTCTTGGGAATAATGTAGCATAAACATATTCAGGAACCGGAAAGCACAAGCCCAAAGCGTCTAAACATCCCCAGACCCTACTAAAGCCTGAAGCTCCTCATTGTTCCTGATGGCTAAGCCAAGTCTACAGAGTCTACGAATACAAGTAATGCAAGTATTCCTGTCAGTCCCTTTATAAGACAAGACTACCAATCCCTCTAAAAGGCTAGTCTCTAGCATGTCGGACAAAGCGTTCGGAACAATGTTGCTACAGAGTTTTAGGGTTTAGGTGTTCAGGGTTCAGTGTTTGCCGCCGTCGGGCTTTCGGGTGTGATTCATGACGGTTTTACCAACAATGCTTTCACATTCGCTGTCTGATAGGCGGCCAGACACACCATATCGGATTTGGGTTGCCAATATTGTTTCAAAACGTTCGGCTTACTCTAACTGTTAAGGCCTTTCACTTTGGGAAAGACTGGCCGCACATGCATGGCCCTTCTTGAAATGTTGGATTCCAGTTAGTTCAGGGATCTGCATCGGGAGTAGAGTGACGCTGTGGGGTTCTGGGCATGTAGTAGGTTCGGGCTGTGGGCCCATGCCACCCCATGAACTGTCCTTGGCAAAAAAAAATTCATTGATTTTCCTTGGAACAGCAAGGTTCATCTGCAATCGATTTTCCAAAACCGTCAACTCCCCACGCTGTGCTTGTCGGTTCCGCTTCAAAGCGACACCCGAAAACCTTCTAATTTCGCAGAGGCCCCTCGACCAGTTGTGGCGTCCAACGCCAGCCGAGTGATCCTGCGTTCACCGAAAAGCGGTGTCCTGAATCTAGGGATCTTATTTGCGCCATTTATATGTTTCAGGACTTCGTTGTTACAGGTTTGAAAGGTTTGTGATATAGGACGCTCCCTTATGGCTTCAAAAAAGAAAGCCCGAAATATCCAAACAACTGAGCCATCAAGCTCGTTAGATCCAGGGCAATCGATATTCATACTATTTTTTTAGATTTTTCAATAGAAATCAGAAAACATACGAAATATTCTTAGACGAATCGAATGAATATTTGAAGCGTGCAGTTCGACTATCCGAAATCCCCCGTTATAGATTACAGCATTTCATAAAATAGATATACAGGTTGTATTTAATATTCAATATTTTAGTTGTTTCAAATTTCTCGAGTAATCGGTGGAATTATATTGCGGTTCTGTATTTTGGGAAAGGTTGGTCGCATATGCATGGCCCTTCTTTAGTTCAGGGGTCTGGATTTCGAGCAAAGGAGAATGCTATGAGGTTTTATGAATTGAATTCGGATTGTTATTTCTACTCTCTAAAACGCTGTTGTCAAACTAGTCCTATACGGTATAGCACGCTTCGAGGCAATTAGGCTCTAAAATTTTCGGGAAATTTCTAGATTTCGGCGATTAAATCGATTTGGTCTGCCCGGGATTTAAAATTTCCGGAAAATTTAGAAGTTCGAGCTGCAGCTTTAAGAGGGCAGGGCCTTTTTAATGGTCTCGGACTAGGTCTAGTCTTTTAATTTTTTGGAAAAATTTGGGGATGCGGGTGACTCGACGTCTCGGTCTCGAAATTTAGTTTTCTAAAAATTTCGACATCGAAAATTTAAAAAAACGAATGCAACTTCTTCTGATGAGTTATGTTCTAAATGTAGAATAGCTATTTTATAGTCTTGAATTGGAATATTATGCCTCATCTATTTATAGGTTATCGATTATATGGATTTTCACATATAGTGTTATTGATGATAGCTTGCACGCGAAAGTTTAGTATTTATCTGTCTATCCGTCCGTCCATCGGTTTGATTATCTATTTATCTATTTGTCTCTCTCGCTCTATCTCTCTATTTGTCTCTCTCTCTCTATCTCTCTCTCTGGCTCTCGGTTTATCTCGTTTTCTCTATCTCTTTATTTGTCTCTTTCTCTGTCTCTCTCTCGTCTCTCTCTCTCTGTCTGTCTCTCTCTCTCTCTCTTTATTTTTCTCTCTCTATTTTTTTTATTTCTTTGATTCTCTATCTTTCTTTCACTCTCTCTTTTTCTCTATTTTTCTTTCTCTTTATTTAATTCTTCCTCTATCTTTCTCTTTCTATTTCTCTCTCTCTATTTTTTCTTTTCTTTGTTTTTGTCTATTTAATTGATTCTCTGATATAATTTATCTATAAAATATTATGTTGGCTCTACGCGTTTTATGGGTGTAGTACGCTTCGGGGCGCTGAGATTTCTTTATTTTGCGCGGGTTTGTAAGGTACGGCGGCGTTTTTAGTCGGCTCGGCTGATCTAGGGCCTAAACTATCGTCAAAATTTAAAAGTTCCGGCTATAATTTTACGTGATGGGCTTCTTCGAAAATTTTTTTTAAATTTTTGAGAAATTTTAGGGATCTGGGTAGTTCGACACCTCTATCTCGAAATTTATGAAGAAAATTCAATTATTATTTTTCTATATTTTGAAATAAGCCCATTGAAGCGCCAACAGCTGATGGCAAATGGATGCTACGATAATAATTTTTGCGCTAAGACTGCAGAAGGCATAGGACACTATATGGCTTAGTCTTTGATTTGCGAGGCTTCGCGCACAATGGTTTTTGGTCTGAGCGAATGGGGAAGCCGCTCCGGAAATATTTTTCGGAACCTTCCCGCAATCCGCTCCCGAAATTGCGCGGGAGCCTGGCGCGCTATCATGATAACCAGCTGGTGTAAGCCATCCTTGCGGTCCTGGGGGGACCAGCGGTCGTTTTGCTGGGGCCATTGGTGGTACGTTCACCTTCATGTCTAAGCCGCTTCCTGGCCTTGTCGGGAGAGGCACGCCCTGAGCCCAGGTCCTGCTGGAAGCCGCGTGCTCGGCTGGGCTGCTGTCCTTTCCTTGTTGGGGGCGCGTCCTGGGCCTTGCTGTCGGCCTTGTTGTCGCCCTTTTGGGGCCATGATGGGCAAGAGCTTAGCGAGCTGCCCGACAGCCAAGCCGTGCACTGCAGCGCCAAGCGAGGCGGCAAAGCCCCAGACGAGGGAATCTGGACAAGGAGCATCCACAAGAAGTATGAGGACCATAAGAACAAGTTTGCCAAAGGCGAAGCAAGAAGCGGCTCCCCCTCGCCGCGTCAGCGTTTCCAACGATCCAGTTCCAGCATGGCGGCCACTGGATAAGGTTTTGTGACGTGGTGCGCGATTGGTGTGGTCAGCGGAAGCACAAGAAACTTAGAGAAAAGTTGTGAAATTCACATGGCAATGTTGCTGCAGCTCGGGCGAAGATGTGTAAGTCCTGCCTTGTGCTTTTTCCGTTTTGCGTTGACACAAGTGGAAGTCGCACCTTGCTGCATATCAGTTGGGACACCCAACGCATGCAAAGCTTGTGCCTGTGTCTCCCTCTGCGCCACAGGCTTGAAGACCGCCATATTTTTTTTTAAAAAAGTCCTGGAAAAATTGCTTAGCAACCTGCCTTTCTCGCGAACAGTGCAGCAAAGATATTGCAGCAAAGATCGGGTCGCAGACTCCCAACAAGACGTGCTTGTGCAGTGCTGGGACTGTCCTGTTATAAGAAACGTTTTTTCAATGCGAACTCGGTGTACACGCTTCCTCTAGTTCCAATTTTCTTGAAGCGAATATAGATGTGACGGCAGACGCTGGAAATAGCAACAGTGGGTATGCACCAAATCATGCGTGTTGCCCGCCAATCTATGTACTACACTAATCACCACCACGACAATCATCATCACCACCATCATCATCATCACCAACCATCCTCGCGAAACATTTCTGCAGAAGCCAACACATGCTTGCGGGTCCCATAGCTGCAGCACTTGCCGTCTCAAAAGACCGCTTGCTTGCATCGAGGTCGCTTTTTTCTTTACACCGACAAATGTTATACAGACCATACGCGGGCTGCGCTTCTTTGTTATAAACACAAGCCTGGAACTGTGGAAACGATGGGATTTCCGCGCAAGATGTTGCTGGAGCAGGGACCGCCGTGCAGATTGTTCGTG
>CAJNDV010011703.1:8477-18848 GCA_905221635.1 Symbiodinium sp. CCMP2456
AAAAAAAAAAAAAAAAATCCAAATCCTGCACTTTCTTAGCCATCTTTTGAACACCCCAAGATTCTGTACCTTTACTTTCCCTGGAGCCCTAAACCCCAATCCCCGACAAAAACCGAAATCCAGGTCATGGAGTCGGCCAAGAAAGACTTTCAGTCGATGAGCTCCTTCTTGGACCAGGTTCCGACTGTTGGGGCTAGGGGTTTAGTCTAGGAGTTTAGGGTTTAAGGCTTGAGGGTTGAGGGTTTATGGTTTAGGAAGTTTAGGGTTTAGTTTAGGAGTTTAGGCTGCAGGGTGTAGTTTGGGGTTCGGAGTTAGTTTAATTAGGGTTGAGGCTTTCGGGGGGTAAGTTTGGGTTTTTGGTTTATGTTTAGAAATTTAGGTTGTGAGGATTAGGATTCTCAATTCGGGTTTTAGAGTTTATCTTCCCAAAACTGTACGAGGTATCCTTAAACCCTAAACCCCTAAACCCCTAAAGGCCTGAGCCCTTTTCACGCCGTAAGCCCCCAAACCCAGGCGAGACTGACGCTTCATAAACCCCGAAACCCTTATAAACCCTAAACCCCTTAGCCCCTAACACACTAAACCCCGAAACCCTAAACCCCTAAACTGCTGAACACTTATAAACCCTAAACCCTAAACCCCGAAACTCGAAACCCCTAAACCTGAACCCCTAAGTCCCTAAAACCTAAAGGCCTAAACCCCTAACCCTAAACCCTAAACCCTAAACCCTAGACCCCTAGACCCCTAAACCACTAAACCACTAAACCCTAAGCTAATGCGATCCTTGGGATAATGCTGGGGTGCAGGCCAGCGACCTCCTCCTGCTGGGCAGGGACGCTCCGCGGGAGGACCAGGAGGCAACCTTCCTGGGGCCTGCTTAGGGAATATGGCTTAAGTTCCGTTTAGGGTTAAGGGTTTAGAGCTTAGCGTGTAGGGTTGGTTAGTGTTTAGGACTTAAGTTGCCATAATCGGAGTCCACAGCAAAACCATTTGGTGACTTGAGCTAAGTTCCTTAACAAGAGCTCGGTTTGGTTTGAGGTCAAGGGATTCGTGGTGTTGCTTTGACAAGGGATTAGGGTGTGGGGGGGCTTCGGGTTTGCAAATAAACCCTGCCCGAACCGTCAACCCTGAACCTTAAACCCCCAACCCTAAACCCTTAACCCTCAACCCTCAACCCTGAACTCTAAACCCTCAACCCTAAACCCCCAACCCTGAACCTTAAACCCTCAACCCTAAACCCGAAACCCTCAACCCTAAACCCTCAACCCTAAACCCTTAAACCCTCAACCCTAAACCCTAAAGCCTCAACCCTGAACCCGAAACTGGGTGTGGTTTCGTGGTTGAAGGTTTTGGGGACGGTTTGGGCTTTGGGGCTTTGGGTTCAGTTTTTTTTTTGGGTTTTGGGCGGAAGGGTAGGGCACACACCCTAGTCCTATAGGGCCCTGCGGTTGGCGTCTCGTCGGTTTCGTTTATGGTTACGAATATGATTACTCTACGATGAGTGTTGTTGTTATGTTACGCGTATGGTCCTTATTGCTGCTGGCACCATAGTTATATTACAGCTTTCGCCGGTGATGTTGTTATCGTCGTGGTTCTTGGACATTCCGACGACAAAGCTTACCGCCTTCAGCACATGCACCACACGAAACCTTAAACCTAAACACTGAACCCCGAATCCTTGTAGCCTAAAGCCCAGAGCCGATAAAAACACCATAACAGCTATGGAAATCCGTATAAAACTCAACACTGCCGTTGTAAAAACCGTGCAGAGCCAGAAATTCTTGGTAAATTTGGTTTCAGAAAACCATCTAATCCTATAGCAATGAACACCACCAAACCTGAGCCCTTTGTTTTCTGCAGTGGAGGACGTGGAGCCTCAGGGAAGCCTCATCGACATGGTCTTGAAGGAGTCAATGAGCGAAAACTGTAGGGTTTAGTCTTTAGCATATGGTTCGGAGCTCTTCAAGGGTTTTAGAGGTGTCGAAAAGGGTTCCGTCACGGTTCTGGTCGGGTGAAGGTTTTAGGCGCAGTTTTTTTGCACAGGATTCAGAAAGGCAAACGCCTAAACTCTAAACCCAGGGTTCTATGTGCATTTACAGTGCTTTATCGGGTGGAGCAGTAACCGCGGAAGCGCTAGATGTGACAGCCACCAGGGCGGCTTTGGATCTGACCCCCGACATACGAGTACGATGAGGGCCAAGGCCATCATGACATGATGATGATGATGATGATGATGATCTAAACCCTAAACCCTAAACCCTAAACCCTAGTGATGTGCTTGTCACGGAATCGCTCACTGCACGGCTTGCGAGGAGGAGGCTGCTGCCCAAGGCCATGTCGAAGAGAAGCCCTACATTCCCGGCCTTTTGGCAGCATCGCCTTCATCGGCATAGGCCTGTGTATATGTGTATATAGACAGACAGATAGATAGATGGATAGATGGACAGATAGATGGATAGGTAGATAGGTAGATGGATAGATGTATCTGTGCATTGCAGTCATCATGAGTGTGTCTGTGTGTTTTTGCGTACGTGTGTGCATCTGCTCGTCTGTCTGTCCAGAGAACCCCAATACGACAAACGCATCTCAGGAATGGGCCCGCCACCAGGTGTGGGGGCAGCGTCGAGCGACACAGGGGACGAGTATGTGATCCCGCACCTGGCCAAAAATACAACCCATGGCTACGCCGCAAGCCCGAACCAGCCCAAAGTCTAAACACTGCACCCTAGACCCTAAAAGCCCCAAGCGAACACACCAAAGACGCGAAACCCTAAACCCTAAACCGGAACCCTACACCTTTGAAAAACCTCAACCTCAGAGTCCCTGAGCCCGATGCGGGTTTCGGCTATCGGATCTCGTATTTTGGATCCTTGTCTGCGGGCCGAAAACCCTCAAAAGCCCACAATTCCCTCAATGCTGCGGGCCAAAAGCAAGATCAGGGTAGGTCTCTAAATTAGGGGCCCTTTTTTGATCCCAAAATAGTACAGCTCCCTTAGCAAAAGGACGGGACCCTACTTCAAACAGCTACCAGCATCCATCAACCGAGGTACTACGACCGGGTCAGCTGCAGACACGCGGGAGATCGGCTGTCCGGGGGCAAGTCGGTGATGCTGGAGCTACTGGGATGACACCCTAAACCCTAAATACCCGCAAGATGAGATGACTCGTGAGGTTTGTGGCTTCCTGGTCTTCCAGCGTTCAGGGTTTCAGGGGTTCAGGCTTCAGGAATTGGGGTCTAGAGTGTAGTGCAGTATAAGAAAGGAGAGGGAAACAGCAGCAATGGTTGGTTGTAGGTAGTGGTCAGTTTGGCCAGTAAGACTTCTCGGAACAGCAGAAGTCTTGACAATAGTAACGATAGGTAAGTATATTTGTTTGTTTGTGTATGTATGTATATATATCTATAAGACATAAGCATATATGTATGTATGTGTCTGTATATATATATATAAGAGAGAGAGAGAGAGAGAGAGATATATATATATATATATATATATATATATGAGGAGCAGCATAAAGGTTGCACCGCCGGTCCATTTCCCTGCCTGGGCGCTTCTGATGGTTCTGGGCTGTGCGGGATAAGGGCGCCATAAGGGCTCTCTATCAGGGTTCGGGGATTCTGAATTCAAGGGTTTAGGGAAGGAAAGTTTAGGGCGTTAGACATTAAGGGATTCAGGGCCCAGGGTTAGAGGCTCCGGTCGTTTAGGGTTTACGGGCCTTGAAGGGTGTGAGTTCATGCTTTAAGTCGTAGGGTTTAGGCTTCGGGGCTCCCTTTACGACTTCATGACTTAGCGTCAACACTTTCTCGAAACCGAAACCTCGAAAGAGGTCTCAGCCCTAGCCGAGTGCATCCAGAGCAGCATATAGTTTCTATATATTGACGAACACTGCTTGACTGTCGGATTGGTCCATACCTGAACTGTTTGTTGGCCTGAGCCTCACTTCGTCTACATTGGCCTAAGACCCCAAGTGTTTGAGGTTAATATAGGGGCCTAAATAAGTACCTATACTATTTTGAGGGTTCCTTATTATAATTATAGTATAATGCACCCCTAAACCCTATTCTAACTATTGAGGCACCTATATTAGGTAAGGGGGGTTGAGTTTTTTGTCATTGCGGGATTGGTCCATGTCGAAGCTGGCTTGAAACGCATAATCCGAAACCTTACCCCAAAAGTCAACTGGCACTACTCCTATTGTCTTTTTGCTGCCTTTGATAGCAGGGGTTGAATAGGTTTTTACAGGTTTGCCGCAGGGTCTTATGGGGTTGAAACCGAAGTTTGGGTACATAGTAACATCCTGTGGCGAGTAGCTCCTGAACCGGCTCTGTAATAGAACATGCTGCAACCATGCCGAGATCATACCACATCAAAACAGGAACGTGTACTACGATTTAAATCCGGATTTTCAATTCCCGCCCACAAGCCTCCCGAGGACCCGTTCAAGAAACCTAAGTGCGGCCCTCAACTTTAAACGCCTAAATCCGGGAATCCTTGAACCCTAAACCCCAAAGAAGCCCTCGAAAGGAAACCCGAAACCCTTATGAACTTGTAGTAGCGCTTCTTAAGCCTTAGTCTTCTTAAGGCTTGTAGAAGCATTTCTAGAACTTTAAATCTCTTGTAGTCCTTGGGCTCCCGAGGTTAGAGCAGATCTTGTCGCACCTGAGTGCTCCCGGCATCAACCGGAGCGACTTCCCGAGGACTTGCGGCGTCAGTTCGGTTTAGGGTTTTTAGGGTTTAGGGTTTAGGGTTTAGGGTTAACGGTTTAGGGTTTACTATAGGGGCCAAATAAATTACTCATACTACTTTGGGGGTTCCTTGTCATAATTATAGTATAAGAGGCCCCAAAGCCCTATTCTAATTATTAAGGCCCCTATATTAGGGGGTAGGGTTTAGGGCTTCGGAGTTAGGGTTGGGGCCAGGGTTTGAATAGAGGTGCCTTTACAATTAAGGGTCCAGGGGCACACATAGTGTATGCTTTTGTAGACTGAAGGGGGCGATGCTTATTTTTTCTTATCAGTATAGATCGTAGTGTTCATTGCTCTTGCCAGTCGTTCCCTCGAATCGCGCCATGTTAGGTGCTGTCACTACTCCTAGCAACGTTGGTGCTGTTATGAGTCTAAAGGCAGCACCCTCCATTGAATTGGTTTGTAACCTAATTCGCAGGGTTTGGGGTTAATGAAAACCCCCCAAATCCCAAAGCCTAAACCCTGAACTGTAGCCTAAGCCCTAAACCCTAAACCCTAAACCCTAAGCCCTAAACCCTAAACGCTAACCCTAAACCCTAAACCCTAAACCCTAAACCCTAAACCCTAAACCCTAAACCTAAACCAGCAAGTCTCAGTGGCTGGGTTTCAGTTTTCAGGGTCTGAGGGTGCCTGCGTTGAGGTTTCAGATTTCGGGTGCGAACTGCAGGTCTATGGTGCTTTCGGTGCCTCATGTTTGGGACATGAAACCCAACGCCTTCAAACCCCAGACCCGAAAGCCTACACCCTAAAACTTATAAGCCCTGGGCCCCTAAAAGAAGGGTCCTGGGTTTAGGATGCAGGTCGTCCGGGTTTCAGGCTTTTGGGCACAGGGTTTAGGCCAGTTTGGGGTCGAAGCCGAAGCCCGAAACTTTAGGGTTTAGGGTTTAGGGTCCCCCCCACCTGAAAGCCTATCAGCCCATACCTATGAAGCCTTGGGATTCGTCTTGGGGTTCTGAGACCAGTAAAGCGACTCGGCTTTCGGATTCCAGTCTTTCAGGGTTTAGGGCTTAAGGTACATAGGGTTCAGAGTTAAGGTTACGGGGGAGTAGGATGATGCATATCTTATTCGTTATCCTTCAGTTACGTTGTCACGTAGTGAAGTAGTATAGCATGTTACGGGACAATCTAAAATGCAGCATACTATGATAGTCCGCTGAACGGACGCTTACGGTACGTGCAAATCTAATCTCGAAGCCATGCAACCCTAAACCCTAAGCCCCAAAACCCTAAACCCCACATCCAAAAACCCTACATCCTCAAAACCCTGAACCCTAAGCCCTAAACCCTACATCCTCAAACCCTGAACCCTAAACCCTAAGCCCTAAGCCCTAAACCCTAAACCCTAAGCCCTAAGCCCTAAACCCTAAGCAACCAGACCGAAGCCCTAAGCCCTAAGTCCCCCACTCATCCCCCAGGAGAGTGCAGATGGACCCAGCGGAAAGGTCTGCCTTTCGTTGCCAGGCCGCACCTTGGGAGTTGCTGTCCTTGAAGGGCTCCCTTAAAGGGAACCCGACGATAGAACCCTACTTAAAGGATCATGGGACTTAGTAAGTAGGGTCATAACTAAGGTAGCTATACTTATAACCCCAATTAGGGGACTTATAACCTTACTTACTAAGTCCCATGATCCTCCAAGTACCGTAGAAGTTCAACAGTTGGAAAGCCAATAGCCTCAATCCTTTAAAGTAAGGTATAGGGAATCCCAGCACTATGTGTCCTTAATCCGGTTTCCAACTTTTTGGGGTTACTATAGAGTACCCTTAAAGGGAACCCTCTTCTCAAACCTTACAGTACCCTTAAAGGGTTCGCTACAGTAACCCGGACCAGGAAGCTGTTAAGGCACCCTCAAGGAACTCTTCACGGGTTCTATTTAACGCCCTAAGCCCTCAACCCTAAATCCTACGCTCTAAAACATAAACCCTAAACCCAAAACCCGAAGCCCTAAACCCTAAACCCAAAACCCTAAGCCCTAAACCCTCAACCCTAAGCCCTAAACCCTAAGCCCTGAACCCTAA
This sequence comes from Symbiodinium sp. CCMP2456, assembly GCA_905221635.1. NCBI lineage: Eukaryota > Dinophyceae > Suessiales > Symbiodiniaceae > Symbiodinium > Symbiodinium sp. CCMP2456. Next base: position 15,237 of record CAJNDV010011703.1, read on the forward strand.
ACGATCTTGGACGGATCGTTTGAAGGATCCTGTAGGGTTGTTGGTGTCCTTCGAAGGGCTCCAGGTGCCAAGGAGGAATTCTTGGAAGCTCTGTTTGGTTTGATTGGTATAGGGTTTAGGTTAGCGGCCAGGCTTTGGTGGTTTAGGGTTTAGGGGTTAGGCTTTGGGGGTTTAGGGTTTAGGGTTGAGGCTTTGGGGGTTTAGGGTTTAGTTTAGGGGTTCAGGGGTTTAGGAGTTTAGGGAAGGCTCGGGGCAGTCAGGGAAAGGGGCAAAGCGTTCCTTTGGTCACAGGCTGAAGTATTAGTATCTGGCGAAGCCACCACCCTCAGCAGCCAAGGAAATCGAATCTACAAGTTCCTACCAGGCACGGCTGATGGTTTAGGGCTCGGAGGCTTTTTGGAATGGTAGGTAGAAAGCCTCCAAAACGCACTAAGCCCTGAACCCCCCAACAGGTTCGGCCTTCGGGCTAGCCATGTCGGATGGGTGAGGGTGTAGGGTGGAGTCACGCAGGGCCTGGCATCTCCTGGCAGAGCTATGTCTGCAAAAAGACAGAAGTATGATTCTGAAAAGATATGATGGTATTGTTGAAGAGATGAAGTATTGAAATTCGATTGACGTAACACTGTTGAGCACTTCTGTATGCCTTATCACGCGGTTACCACAGTGCAGTAGATGATGACAGCTGCCATCATGCTTGACGATGGCTACTTGCAGGGCCCTGTCTCTAAAAGGATCCCCGAAGAGTGTCTGCATGATCACTCCGTATTTCGGGTTAACGCTGAGGGATGTCCCCTTAGAATCATCAACCTCATTTGGAAAGTGGCCCCGAACAACGAGAAACTTCGGCGTGCTTCCATGCCTTGAGCTATAATACAGGGAGCTAAATAATTACCTATATATATATATATATTTTTTGTTTTTGTTCTGGGGGGGAGGGAGTGGTCCTTATTAGGATTGTAGTATAACGTGCCCCACAACCCTATTGTCATTATTACGGCCCCTACATTACCTTCACAGTTCACAGTGTCTGGGTACAAAAGGCATGTCTGTGGTGGAGATCGAGCGGATGTTGATCCTCCAGGCGCCCTGCTCGGTCCGCAAGCCTGTAGGACGGTCGCGCAACGTAATGCGACCTAGGAAGACGCTGTACGGCACAAGGTCTCCATTTGACGTTCACTGCGAAAGGCACGCTGCTATAGCTAAGACAAACCCAAAGCCCACAACCTGAACCCTAAACTAATTCCGAATCCTAAACCCCAAACCCAAAACCCTCAAGCTTGAAAAGGCAAAGAGGATCCACGCCCAAAGTTTTCCAGGAGTTTCAACAGCTCTTGCATGAAGCGCAGCCGGAGCGTCAGTGGGATCTCAAGGACCATCTCTGGTTTCCTTCGTAACATAGGGGCTTGGATAATTCGAAGTAGCATTGGGTTTTGGGGTATATGATCGTATCTTTCTTGTAATTTCCAGTACCTCAGCACTCCTTCTTGCACCGATAGCATGAAGCACACCAAGACCCTGTTCGAACTATAATGAAACTTCAAGTGGTAAGGAACCAGTCCACTTTAATCACAATCAGAGGACAAAATCCTAAACCCTAAACCCTAAGCCCTAAAGAAGTTGGGAGATGGAACCATGAGCACACGAATTCCGAGTCCAACCGGCTTGGGCTGATATGTTCTGGGAATTCGGTGCGAGTTCCTGGTTTCCCGGAACCTGGGTTCTGGAGTACCATACTTGAATACTTTTTTTGGGGAGCTGTTCCTTAAGGGAACCATTATGAAATAAAAGTCTATACTTTTTCTCCCTGGTTACTTCAAAGTCCAGAAACAAGTAACACCATTGCTATATAAGATAATACGACAAGCCCCACAACCCTGGTCAAAACCCTATTCTAACTAGTACAGGCCGAATAATACAGGGGGCCTCAAGAACTACCTGTATTTTTTGGCGGTTCCTTACTATGTAGAATATACCCCTAAAGCCCTATTCTAATTAGTAAGGCCCCCTATATTCATCCCCGAAGCCTCTTCCTTGCTGATCCTTGGTAGGACCGCCTGCTCCACGAGAAGATTCCCGCCGCCCTTCTGTGCCAGACGCTCCTGGAGGTGGGCCGGGAGCCGAAAAAGACCCGGTACACCCTCAACCCTACACTCTAAACCCTATCTAGGGTTTAGGGTCTAGGGCTTAGGGTTAAGGGTTTAGGTTTTAGGGTTTAGGGCTTCGGATAGACCCTAAACCCTAAACCCGACACAGCCTAGACCCAACCAAACCCAAAAACCCCCTACACCGTGAACTGACCTGCCAAGACCGGCACGCAGTTTCGGGCAGTCAGAGTTTGCGGGACCTTGGGCCTTAAGGCTGGGGATTTAAAGACTTAAAGCTTGGGGTTTCGGGCTTGGGGTTAAGGGCTTTGGGTTTAGGGCTCAGGGTTTAGGCTTTAGGGTTTTGGGTTTAGGGTTTAGGGTTTAGGGCTTAGGGTTTAGGGTTTGGGGTTGTGTGTTTCGGGCTTAGGGTTTGGGGGGTTCCGGGGGCTAGGGATGTAAAGCCTGGGGTTATGGAGCTTGTCTTGGCACAGAAAGGAGTTCTATCCATCCAAAGCTCCTGCAAACCCTCAGCCCTAAACTCCAAAGCCTGAGCCTTCAACCCCAATTAAGCACCAAAAGCCCCACAACCCCGAACCCTAATTAATTAACCATACCAAAAGCCCGAAACTCCCAAACACCCTAAACCTTAAACCCTTCTGCGCCCTTATAAAAGCCCTCTGTAGCCCTGATCTAAACCCAATTCCACTCAACTATCAAGGCCCGTTAGCCCTAAACCCTAAACCCAAAGCCCTCATCCCTAAACCCCAAACCCAAAACCTAAACCTAAGCCCCAAACCCAAAGCCTTGAACCCCAAACCATCAACCCTAAAGCCTAAACCCTAAACCAGGCCAGCTGCAGGGAGTACTTCGTGAACCTGAGGTATGTGGAGCGCCCCTGGGCCTAAGAGTTGTAAGGGTTGTATAGGTCTTGTTTCATGTTTTTCATACTACAATATAACATGCATATTTTGTTTTACTATACTGTATTGTATTTGTTTTTGTTATGACTATGATGATGATTACTACTGTTATTATTAATACTCTTAATATATATATATATATACATATTCATAATATTAATATGTATATTAAGAGTATTATTATTATTATTATCATTACTTTAGTATTATTATTATGGGATGATGTGGAACGCCGTGGGCTTCGAGTTGAGGTTTCTGGCTTTCAGGTTGCAGGCGTAAAGTTTAGGGTTTAAGGATTTAGGGTTTAGGGTTTAGGGTTTAGGGGCTAATTAATTACCTACGCTATCTTGGGGGTTCCTTACTATAATTATAGAGCAACATACCCCAAAACCCTATTCTAATTATTCCGGCCCCTACACCATATACCCTTATAGTAGCCCTTATAGAACCCTTGGTGGGAACCCCCAAAACCCTATTCTACTTGTCAAGGGCCCCTACATTTGGTCTTTCGGGCCTTGTCTTACGGTTTATGCCCCTAAACCCTAAAACCCTACACCCTAGACGCACTAAACCCTAAACCCTAAAACCCTACACCCTAGACCCACTAA